>JAJOOR010035316.1:0-17067 GCA_036250505.1 Solanum acaule | reverse complement strand
TAAAATAATATGTTAATTAGAAATTAAGAAAATATATATATATATATATATATATATATATATATATTCAAAAAGTAAAATAGAGAGTGTGAATATCCACCTCTCTATAAATGGAGTATGGAGAGGGGTTGGAGAGGACATTCTCTATATTACACTCCAAATATAGAGAATGGAGAGTAAAACAGAGGTGGGTTGGAGATAGCGTTAATAAAAAATCCATGAGAGAGACTATTAAATTTGAAATCAAATCAAATATGATCAGCTCCTTAGAATTCAACATCGAATTGAAAGAAATACTCGATCAACTTTTCAAGTGACTCAAGTTAATTTGGTTTGATGCATTTTGTCAATGTTGGTTATGTGCGACTTTTCTCTTTAACATTTTTTTTTATAATTTCGTTAAATTTAATAGTTAGAGTTTGTTAAATATTTGATTGAGACCAAAAACATTTTTCTTTTTGTAACTAAAGGACTAAAACCGTTCAAAAATATATTTAAGGAACTATTTTAAACCTACCTCAAACATAAGGGATCAATTTAGTAATTTTAATCAAATACACCCCCCTCAAAAACCCAAAACCATCTTCTTCCTCTGCATTAGAGATCTCTGCCCTAATCCCATACACTTGTCGGAAATCCTCACCGAAAAAACACCTCAAATCAACCTGCGGCAACCAACTTACATTCAAAGATTCTCCTTCTTCCCTCGTCACTGTATACTGTAAGGCTGTATCCTCACCTCTTTCAAATGATTAATATTGATTCTATTTATTCAAGCAGTTTGATACTTCATGATTTTTTTGTTCTTGTAAATTGGTAGGAAAATTGGTAGGAAACTAGGAGTAATGTTTAATTGAGCTTAAGGATGAGTATCACAAGTAATTCATTTTTTTATGTGTAGAATTGTAGTAAAAAAATGCTGAAGTTTGTATAATTGTTCACATTCCGTTCCAATTTGTTTGTCAAATTTTGACTTGACACAAGTTTAAGTAAGTAAAAAGAATAAAAATTGAATCTATTTTATCATTGTATTAGTGACATGGGTGGGAGTGTTATGTTAAGTCATTTACCAAATAATACTGATTACCAAAAATCCAGATTTAATTTCTATTCATCTTGATATTTACTTGATCTCAAATGCCTCTTAAATCAAAGTTAATCTACCCTAATGGACCTTTGAGTTAAGATGAGTGTATTTGACAACTTGATAGTTAATATTTCACATATTCTGTAGAAGTGTTAGAAAGTGTATAACAGTGTTCTTAAAGGTGAGCGTGGCGAGGGTTTGCGCCTATTTTCAGCGAGGCGTGGCGAGGTAAAAAAGGCGATCCAAGGCGACTCGGTGACGTGGAATGGCGATGCAATAGGTGTCGCCTTTTTTATTATTATTTTTAAAAGTCTGAATATTAATAATTAAAAGCCAAATAATCAAATTAGGGTTTTTTTGGGTATTTTTTCAAACTTGATATCGCGACTGCTCCTTCTCATTTCGCGATTGGAAACTTGAAATCAATACCTCGACTGCAATTAGAGTTCGCGACGACTACTACTGCTGTGAGTCGCGACAGCTGCTGCTACGAGTTCTCTCTTCTCTTACGTGAGTCATGACTTCTCTCTTCTCTTCTTTTCTCGAATCAATCTCTTTTCTCTTCTTTTGCTCTATTTTTAGTACTCTCTCAGTCCCTCTATTTTTTATTGTGAAGTCTAATTTCTTAAGAAGAACTGAAGCCACTGCCCACTGCCTACATTTTTTTTAAAAATCTTCTATAATATTAATTTGCTAATATATGTTATTGTTATTGAGATTTTGGATATTTATATATGCAATTAAATATTTTTAATTTTTGGTATTAATTGGCGCCGTGATTCAAAAAGGCGAGCGCCTCGCCGCATGTTGAGGCAGGCCCTTGTCACCTCTTGCCGTCGAAAACACTGGTGTATAGTGTCCTAAAAGTGTTGTGCAATGCTGTGTTTTCTAATGAGAGTGATGCTATTTTTTATTTTCTGGAATCCTTGTAGATATAAAAAGGATTCCTTTACTTTGTAATATTTCAGTACTAGCTTGGTACTTAATGGCTTTCATTATTAAAATTTGCAGTTAAGTTATATCATTAAATAAAAAAGGAAGTGTATAGTGTCCTTCTAAAGTCTTATTTTATCCTCTACTCTGTTCTAATCTCTTCCAGAGTTGAAGTCCATCAGTGTTACACAAAATGGAGGATAAAACAGGAAAAGATTCTGAATTGATCAACTCAAATCGGAGGGGTAACAGTAGACAGAAGAGTGAAAGGTACTTGCAGATTTAAGGATACTCGCTAGAAGGGATATCAATAGCAGGTCATGAGACGTGCATAATAGTTCCCTCGCTTAACTTAGCCTTTGATATTGGATTGACTTAACCAAAAAGGCAACATTATAACGGTTGAATTAACATCGTCTAAATTAAAATGACAGCCGCAAGACGCGAAATATGATGCCGCCTTACAAGGCTCAGCCGCATTGCATCTTGTAAGACGTAGACGTCTTGCGCCTTCCAAGGAAGTACATGAAGTGCAGGAAAGGTTATTTATATAGGAGAAAATGGGAGCATATAGCATATGGGTCACAAAAAGTACGCCGCAATACAAATACAACTATTCTCTATTTCATTTTTCCTTTTTAATAAATAAAACATTCAAAAATAAATAAAATATATTTGCTAGGGTAGGCCCCATGAATAATGTAGTACGTGAAAATCGAACCATTTAATCACTCATAGACTCGATGTAAATTATTAGTTTCATTTTAGAATTATTGACAACCTTAAAAACATTCAAAATTAAATAAAATATATTTACTAGCATGTGATTTTAAAATAGCTAATTTAGATGTGTTTTTATTTTGTAATTTAGTATTGAAAACACACTTAAATTAGTTTTAAGATGTGTTTTTAAATTAACTAAATTAGTGTTTTTTAAGGTTGTCAATTATAAGGGATCTAGAGATTGCATGTTTTAACTAGAACTTTAGTTTAGAGATCCGCCCTTAGCCCAATATATAATAAAGGGAGGCAATCAACGCAAACTTGAATTCACATTAATAATCGCACGAGAAATTGTCCAATGAATGAAGAGTTCCTACCTACACAATTGTTCACATGGAATGAATTCTGAAAAAATACTATGGTCTATGGAACAGGAAAAATAAATTAAAAAGGAAGAAATGAGAGGGAACTTACTTGTTAACTTGGTAGTTAAGATGGTCAGCAACTATCACGACCCGAGTCTACACCCTGGAAGTGGCCGGCACTCAAGAATCATTGTTGGTCCCCAAGCGAACCCTCATCCTGGTTGACTACAAGCGGAAGACTAACTTAAGTATGCAAAAGCTTAAAACTGAATAAAATTCAATAAACTCAACTTTTCAAAACTTTAACTCAAATGAACAACTTAGAATAAAAATAATATATCCAACACGCCATAAAATAGGCAACTTAAGTCTTTAAACCATTTAAAAAAATAAATGAATAATACAGACTTCTCAACTATACTGACTATCTATGAAGCCTCTAACTGGTAAAGATGGAAGTCGGGATAAAACCCACGACATGCTGACTAAACTGAAATGTAAATGAAATCCTCCGGAAACAAGGAGGCTCACTATAGCTAACTCGAACTCTCGGATGTATCAACGAATCTCCTATTGATGATTTTGAATACCTGTGTCTTCATCATGAAAAGATGCAGGCCAAATGGCTCAGTACGTGGAATGTACGAGCATGTAAGGGGAATTCTAAAACATAAACATATGTTTGAACTTGATAAAAAGGAAACATACTTACCTCTTCTCAAACTTACTCAACTCAAGGAATACTCAAGGATACTCAAAACTACTGAAACTTACTCAACTCATAGATACTCAACTCATAGATATGATACTCAACTCAAAGATATGATATTTGACTCTGGGTACTCAACTCAATATAAAGTAACAATATACATGCAATATATGGAAATCTTTATAAAACAGTAAAAATAACTTAGTTCGTTAAAGAAAATGCAATAACAAACTCAACTTTACTTATATAATAAAGTAATATAGTTTTTGTGGGAGTTTCTCTAACCGACAACCACCACTATGAGCCTAAGTGGTGATACAACGTCTTACCTCATGCTGCCAAGGACTGTCCTATACCTTGCCGGGGGTATAGAACCTAACTTACTAAGTGGATCCACTAGTTTATGCTAAAAAGCACTAAGGAATCATCTAAAAAGTATGAACCTTTTTTACCCATGATGGCTACATGATTTATGGAGACTTGAGTTAATATGAACTCGCATCCCCATATCGGTGCTCAATACTACTCCCAAAATATACTTAGCTCATGTGTTTGTAAAAATAAAACTTTTTCTTTGGTTTGAGATAATTACTCAAAACTTAGCTTAAAAACTCTCTTGGAATCGATGTTCCCTTTCTTGCTCAAAACTCTTTTGGAAATCTCAGTTTCCACTCATCTTAAATGTGAAAACATTTACTCTTGGGAATACTTAGTTCCCATATAACATTTTAAAGAAAATGAACTTTACTTTTACGCTTTACTCAACTTCAAAGCTTAAGTCTTAAAACAAAGTTAAAATATTTGTAAAAGACTTTTTAAAATATGGTTCATGCCAAATTATGGACGTGAACGACTCAATGCAAGATTTTCAGTAACCATAGATAGAACTCAATACTTGGAACTCAAGAACTTCAATGATACTACTCATTTCAAGATTGTTCGACTTATAGTGTTCATGCGGGATTATGGGCATGAAATGTTCAACTCAAGGACTCAAAGATACTTCTCAAAAGGGATTAGGAACTCAGCACTTAAAGGCTTAGAACTTGAAGATACCACTTCTCTGAAGGATGCTCAACTTACGAAGTTCATGCGAAATTATGGGCATGAAACAACTCGACTCGATGGTCTACATAACAATATGGAACTCATGTATACGACTCTTCTTATTCTCTGAATTATTTCCTCAAAACTTAGTTCAATTCAATAGTTGATCTCAAAGGATTCACACTTGAACTCAAAGGCTTTCTTGAACTCTACTCTTAACTCTCTCTTGAATATGAATTATGAATTCAAGAGTTATGGTTCATTATAGGAAATATCTCCTGATGACAAAGTAGACTCATGAACACATTTTCCTCAACCTCTTACTCACTTACTCGAGCCTTGAAACAAATTACTAGAAGTTGTAGAAGACTCCTCAAAAGGGTTCAAAGGGACTTTCTTAGAATGTTCGAATGAATTCTCAAAACTTAACCCTTAACTCTACCTTGAATTTGAATTATGGATTCAATGGTTATGCATCGCAATGTAGGACCTTTCAATGTTTTAGGAAGGTTAAGATAGTTGATCACAAAAAAGAGAGAAGACCCAAATTAAAGAACACTGGCACGACGCGGAGATGGAATTAAATATTTGATCGCAAAAATAAATTTTGGGAGAGTGGACTCCGTATCCTCTCCGCGATGCGGAGAGAGGGGTAATTTTCGGGGGACTAAATATTTAAAACACCTCTGCGACGCAGAGCTGGGCACATATTTTTCCCCGATCTTTGCTTCCTCTCTCAAACTCGAATCAACTCACACCTACTGCAATTCTAAGGTCAAATTTCACGAATTCTTTCAACCCAAAACAATTTCAGTAAAACCCACACAAGGAACGATCAATTAACTCTTCTTATTCGCAAACCTTCGCCTCTAGTACTCAATGAGAACTTCATTATCAAAGAACGAATTACAAACCTCAAGAACTCAATAAGATTATCAATATTGGCTAAAACTCCAGAATTTCTCAAAAACGAATTCAAGGATAGAATTAAACATGATTGGCGTGAGGGCGAACAAATCCAATACTATGAAAGCTTACATACCTGAAAGAATCATTTTCTTGAAGAACTTGAAGGAAAATCTTGAAAGATGAACCCTAGCCTTAGCATTTCTTGATTTTCTTGAGCGTAGAATCTTTGGAGTGAATGAGAGGGTTTGATTTAAAAAAACTGATTTTCTACTCGTTTAGGGCAATTTATATGACCTCCTAAGGTTTTTAGAACTAAAATACCCTTTAAGAAATAATTAAAACAAGTTGGGAGTTGGAATGATTTTTCACCAGGCAATGAGGTCCGTATTGGCTCCTCGTCGCGGAGCCATCGCGAAGCTGCTGCCAGGTTTGCGCGTCGTTAGTAAATCAGTCATAACTTTTTACTTAGAGCTCGGAATTGAAAAAACTCAGTGGCATTGGAAAGAGGACTAGAAGGGATTTAATTTTCCATCTTTTTACTTACCTAACTCATCATGTACTAGGAGTTATGGTCATTTGAAGTTAACCCAAAACTTAAGAAAAACTTAGGAATGACTTGAATGAACTCTCTTAAGTTCTTCTTGAAACTTAAGGTGCTACCTCTAGTGACCTTAATACTCAAGAAATTTTAAATTCATTGCAAAAATCTCACTCACTACGAAGAACGGTTCGAGTCTTAGCTCAAAACTTTTCTAGGGTGTTACAATATCTCCCCCTTGGGATCATTCGTCCTCGAATGACGACTGGACTGGGTATAGAACGGGGTTACTCTTACTAAGGTTTGAGTCTAATGATATGCTCTTACTATATTCAAGCTTAACCCAAATCCTTATGTTTGGGTTCTATACCTCTCTATAGGGACTCTCATCCCAAGACTATTACTCTTTACCACCACATTGGGCTCATATAAGGAACCATCTAAAGTTTAATAACACCACATTCAAGCTTAGTACTCTAACAACTCCATGGATTCTTACTAACTAGCTCCTTAAGAAATTATCAACACTTGACTTGATTCCTTATACTATCATCTCCCCCTTAGGTCTAAAGCTAATACTTGAAAGCTATGGACCCATTCCACATTGACAACTCAATTATGCTATTTAGGCACACATGGAAAATTATAACTTAATTGGAACCTCATCTGGTAACATACCACCTTGGTACACCTCTTAATGCTCTTATTACTCTCGTGACTTAGCCACACTTCACTGCCCTTATCTAAAGGTTAGGGTCTCTCACTTGTACCGCTCATACTATTGCATCTAATCACCTCAATTCCTCACCTACTCTATCTCAAGTCTTCCAGATCAAATAGCAAGACTAACATCATCACCCTTATGTTTTCATTCTTTTGATCATGACACTCATCTCGAATTCAAGCTTAATATTTATGACTAAACCCGAATATCAATATGATTACTCGCTTACTATACTAACTTACAACTACTTGATGCAAAGTTAATAGTCACTCTCCCACTAAAAATTCATGACAATTAGTCAATCCTCACCTCTTAGTATTCATACTTATAATTTACTATCACATTTCCCTTCACAACTTGAGTACTATTCACT
The DNA here is from genome assembly GCA_036250505.1 of Solanum acaule. Taxonomy (NCBI): domain Eukaryota; kingdom Viridiplantae; phylum Streptophyta; class Magnoliopsida; order Solanales; family Solanaceae; genus Solanum; species Solanum acaule. The sequence continues at coordinate 9,659 of JAJOOR010035316.1, read as the reverse complement.
CGTTCACTATACATCAATGCCTAATTAGTTCTATAACACTTTGAATATTACGGGCTTTCCCTTAAGATCATCAGCCTAGTTTAGAACTATCACCTCATGTATACTCTAGCTCTTCTATTCACCACTTACACTTGGTCATCACTAACACAATGACACATCATCATAGCCCATTTCTAGTTAAAACACACTCTACCTCCTATGATGGAATCTTCACAACTCATCACTTCTTAGTCTACCCATAAGGGAAAACTCTTCATCAACAACTTACTAGGTGTATGACTATAATAACATAGCTTGCCTCATCACTATCTTCCTTTCTAGGATTACTAAACCTCTGCATACTTTCCTCTAACTCTAGGCACTTTCACTACTACTGCTCATGATCTCGTCATTCATGTTACCCTTTTCAGGTGAAAATCTTACCCAAGATCTAAATGTACCTCCTCATAAAGATCTCAGCTGAAACAAGGCTTAAGGAAAAGAGTACAACTCGTTTTTAGCTCAATGCACGATTCACATGAATATGAGGGCATTACTCTGAAACTTTACACTTAACTTACTCTTGGGATTCTCTCAAGCCCCTCTGGAGTCTCATGACTTTCTTAAGACTTTTGCTAAGAACAACTCATCCATAAGGATCTTTGACTTTACTTTTCCACCACCCTTAGTATGAGGGGTAGTCGAATGAATATGAGCAACGTACGAGTATGAATAAATCTCTATGACTTAGCTCTATTACACGATTAAGAGTATGAAAGAAGGAAAACTTTTCTTAAATATTTGTAGTCCCTCATTTATAAAAGTGGGGCCCTCACAAACATAAACAAGATCTTATTTGACACGGCTTCATAGACACCTAGGACACTTGAACTCTGTGCTCTGATATCAAGTTTGTCACGACCCGAGAATACACCCTGGACGTGGCCGGCACTCAAGAACCATTGTTGGTCCCCAAGGGAACCCTCATTCTGGCTGACTACAAGCGGAAGACTAACTTAAGCATGCAAAAGTTTAAAAGCGAATAAAATTCAATAAACTCAACTTTTCAAAACTTTAACTCAAATGAACAATTTAGAATAAAAATAATATATCCAACTCGCCATAAAATAGGCAACTTAAGTCTTTAAAACATTTAATAAAATAAATGAATAATACAGACTTCTCAACTATACTGACTATCTATGAAGCCTCTAACTGGTAAAGACGAAGGTCGTTTGAAGTTAACCAAAAACTTAAGAAAAACTTAGGAATGACTTGAATGAACTCTCTTAAGTTCTTCTTGAAACTTAAGGTGCTACCTCTAGTGACCTTAATACTTAAGAAATTTTAAATTCCTTGAAAAAATCTAACTCACTACGAAGAACGGTTTGAGTCTTAGCTCAAAAAATTTCTGGAGTGTTACAGCAACAATCTTAGGATTAGGATTATATGTAATGTAACAACCGATTCCGTCGTTATAGTAAAGCCTATGGGAAAAGATTTTGGGTCGAAAAACTTTTTTTGTAGTAACTTCAATTCCCCAACCTAGTCCAGATTTGGACAAAATTGGAGTCTTTAAGGTGTGGGGAAATTTGGTAGAAATCGCGGGGGTTGTTTGTGATTTTGATTATATGAGGGGATAGATAACTCGTTAAGAAATCCGTACGACTTTACGGAATTGAATTCGGGCAAGTAGAACTCCCGTAATTGATTTTGGCATAACAGATATTTTTCTGAGTGTCAATAGACGAGGGTGTGTTGCGAAATAGGATTCTTGGAATTTTGGATCTAGCTCTCAGTTTCATGCAAGCCGCTTTGGCGGGACTTTTGGCCGCTCTGGCAGGGCCACTATGGCGGGATGTGTGCCGCTGTGGCGAGTTCGACGCTACTTAAGTCATTAATAAAACACCAAAATATATTTATTCTGCACTTTTTGACTTGGAGATCTAGGAGACGACCCCATACGATTTCTTGAATGTTTTTCACCATTCTTGAGGCAAAAGGTAAGATTTTAACTCCACGAATCTATTTTTCAATCCGTCAAACCTATTATCTTGGATTATTATCAATGGGAAAGGGTTTTGATCTTAGAATTCATGATGAAAACAACCCTATTGAGGTCATGGGATGATTTAGGGTTTGTAGAATTGTTAGTAATCTGGGTAATTAGTGATTGTTTATTGATTCTCGTATTATATTGATTATTTGTAGACCACGAACAAGCGCAACGAATCTAGAAAGGGAAGGATCAAGTTTCTTAGGGTTTCAAGCTTGTTTCGAGGTAGGTGATGATTGTGATTCTATGATTGTGTGATGTATTCTTATTATTGCTTCATTATGATGCATGTATGTATGTGAGTGTTACATTATTGATCACAGTTGTTGTAAATGAGATAGATGAATGGCTATATGTCATGAATCACTCCTTGATTGTATGATTATTGAGAACATACTTGTGAATGTGATTGTGGTGTGTTGATGGGATCAGTTGTCATGTTCCGGCATAACTAATTGGGATCACTTGCCATGTTCCGGCATAAATATGGGATCGGTTGCCACGTTCCCGCATAACTATTGGATCGGATACCACTTTCCGGTATGCTAAAAATTTGGGTTTGGATTCCGTGAGAGGATCAACTACTTGTGATAATTATATATTGTTGAGCATATGATATTCAATATTATTATATTCGGTATATTGCATGATTATATTATTGTGATGACTTATTTATGTTGCACTTAGTGGGATAGCCGCGTCATCCTACCAGTACACGATAGTTGTGTACTGATTCTGCACTTGCTCTTATTTTCGTTGAGTACAGGGCATCTTCCGGCGGCTATTGACAGACCTCAACTAGAAGATATGTCATCGTTGCTTTCGAATTCAAGGGTGAGCTAGCATCTTCCGGGATTCTTTGGATTCTCTTCAGTCTCTGTCCACATTTCAAACATAGACTAGTTTTTTAGATGTTTAGTTCATTAGTTGGGGTTGTGACCTTTCTCGTTTAGACTTTGTTACTTTGTTTAGTAGTTTCGGTATGGTGACTTTTAGGTTCTAGGTTGTTTTCTTCTGCATTTGTTTAGTTAGTTCTTTAGAATTCTTGTTGAAGTTTATGGGAACTTCATTTTATTTTAGTAATTGTGTTAGTTCTTGTTTAGTTGCTTGGTTTGGGTTGTAGTTTTGGTTCTCCGATTGGAGGTTAAGTGTGTGTGCCACTCATGATGGTCTTGGTCGTGACAAAGTTGGTATCAGAGCCTAGGTTCGTTGATCTCGATGTACCGAAACGAGTCTAATAGAGTCTCGCAGAACGGTACAGGGACTCCTTTACTTTTATTCGAGGGGCTATAGGATTTTAGGAAATCTCTCTATTTTTCTCTTGTCTCATTTCGTGCCATAACTTGGGTCCAATTGGTATCTGGGTGATACAAATTGTTATCTAAACTCCTTCACTCTTCTGCCCCCAAACGGTTAATATAATATTTAACGATGTTCATTTCATCCCTCCCGTCAATGTTCCAGTTGAAGGCTCTACAGCGATAGGTCGCGGTCGAGGCAGGGTAGATGAAGAGCTAGAGATAGAGGTCGTGGAAGAGTAGCACTAATTGGAGATGGAGCTCTGGTTGATAATGCTCCTATGAATTAGAACTCTCATGCGCACCACGAAGAGATAGATGGGGGTGTTGAGGTTGAAGATACTGAGGAAATTAGACAAGGGGAAGAGGTACCGGTTGAAACTACCGGCGTTCCTCCCTTGGATTCAGTGTTAGCACAACAGATTATGTCATTCTTGAAAGGGTTGGCTGGTCCTGGAGTGCTTTCCTATGTTCAAGCAACTCAGGCTCCCGCTAATCCTCCTATAGCTAGCGCTGTCCCCGGGGTGAGTGGAACTAGAGGTAATGATGCTTTCTTCTGTCCTTTGTTGGAATCTGTTATGACTGGTAATGAGCATGAAATGTTGACTAAGTTTTTGAAGCTCAAGCCTCATGCGTTTCTTGGTTCCGAGAGTAAGGATGCTTATGAATTTATTCTTGATTGCTATGAAAGGCTTCACAAGTTGGGGATTGTTCATCAGCATGAGGTTGAGTTCGTGTCATTTCAACTTCAAGGTGAGGCCAAGCAGTGGTGGAGAGCTTATGTGGAATGCAGATCTTCGACTTTACCTCCACTCACTTGGAATTAGTTTCATGCTCTAGTTTTAGAGAAATATGTTCCCCGGACTTTGAGAGATCGTAAGAAAGATGAGTTTATGGCTTCGGAGCAATATGGGATGTCTGTGGCTGCTTATGAGGCCAAGTTCCATACTTTGTCCAGATATGCTACGCAGTTGGTGACTATTAAAGATGAGAGGATTCGTCTATTTGTTAGGGGGTTGAATTCTGAGCTACAAGTATTGTTTGTTCACATAACTTCTACAGAAAGGAGCTTCAATGAAGTGGCAGACTTTGTGAAAAAATGGATGGGGTGAGGCGAGACGGTCAGGCTAAAGCATTGGCTAAGAAAGCCAAAAAATTTGGAAATTTTCAGGGCTCTTATTCAAGAGGATCTAGTAGACCAACACTTGCAGCCCGACCAATTCAGTCTGTCATGCCCGCTTCTACAGGTAATTACTCGGGAACTCCACATCAAAATTTTATTCAGGATAGCCAGAGAGTCGCGCCTTCGGTGGGCAGCAGGCCATCATTTGATCATACTTGTTACAATTGTGGGGAACCCAGACATATGAGGAGAGATTGTCCCCATCCGCTCATGTTGGATTTCGTGTCGCAGCAGTCTAGAGCAGTGGTACCCCCGGGGAATGGTAATAACGGTCGAGGGCATCCACAAGGTGGGTGGGGAGATAATCAATGAGGCTATGAATGTTGTGGAAATGGTAATGCAGGCAGGGTTAACGCGCAACTAGGCAGAGAAGTAGTTCGTCAAGATGATAGAGCTCAGTGTTATGCTTTTTTGGGTAAAATGAGGCAGAGTCGTCTAATGCGGTGATCACAGGTACTATTATTATCTGTGACCGAATGGCTAATGTGTTATTTGATCCGGGTTCTACTTATTCTTGTGTGTTTGTGCGATTCGCCTAAGAATTTGATATGATTTGTGATATACTTGATTCCCTCATCCATGTTTCTACCCCTGTTGAAGAGTTTGTCATAGTCACCCATATCTATCATGCTTGTCCTATTTTGTTTATGGGTTATCATACTTGGGATGATTTGGTGATTTTGGATATGACTGACTTTGATATAATCTTAGGCATGACTTGGTTATCCCCCTATTATGTTGTATTAAATTGTAATACTAAGTCTGTGACTCTAGAAATTCCGGGAAGGAAAAAGTTAGAGTGGGAAGGGGTGTACAAGCCTAAGCATGCTAAGATCATATCCTCCATAAGGGCTAGGAAACTTGTAGGGCAGGCTTGTTTGGCTTATTTGGCTCATATTCGGGATGAGGAGGTTGAGTCTCCTTCTATTAAGTCTATTCCTGTGGTGTCGAAATTTAGAGAAGTTTTTCCTACTGATTTGCCTGGTATGCCTCCGGGTAGAGATATAGATTTCTGCTTCATTTGGAACTTGGTACTCGCCCCATTTTTATTCCTCCATATAGTATGGCTTCGGCAGAATTGAGAGAGCTTAAGGCTCAAATCCAAGAGCTTCTTGATAAAGGATTTATTCGTCCTAGTGCTTCCCCACGGAGTGCCCCAGTTTTGTTTGTTAAGAAAAAGGACGATAATATGAGAATGTGTATAGATTACCGGCAATTGAATAAGGTAACCATTCGAAATAAGTATTCATTGCCTCAGATAGATAATCTTTTTGACCAATTGCAAGGTGCATCCGTCTTCTCTAAAATTGATTTAAGGTCTGGTTACCATCAATTAAAGATTAGACCTAAAGATATACCAAAAACGGCATTTAGGACTCGTTATGGGCATTATGAGTTCCTAGTTATGTCATTTGGGTTGACTAGCCTGCGACTTTCATGAGTATAATGAATGGGGTGTTCAAGCCATTTCTTGATTCGTTTGTTATAGTCTTTATTAATGATATTTTGGTCTATTCGAAAAGTAAGGAAGAGCATGTCGATCATCTTCGTATTATTCTGGGTGTTCTTGGGAAACAAATGTTGTATGCAAAATTCTCCAAGTGTGAATTTCGGTTGACTTTTGTTGTATTTTTGGGGCATGTAGTTTCGAAAGAAGGGGTAATGGTAAATCCCCAAAAGATTGAGGCGGTTAGGAATTTGGTTCGATCAAGTTTTGTGACCGAAATTAGGAGTTTTGTGGGGCTCGCTAGCTATTATCGTCGATTTGTGAAGAACTTTGCTTCTATTGCTACTCAATTGAATAATTTGACTAAAAAGGAGATACCATTTGAATGGACTGAAAAATGTGAGGAGAGCTTTCAAAAGCTCAAGACTCTTTTGACCACCGCACCTATTTTAGTATTACCGGTTGAAGGTAAGGATTTTGTAGTTTATTGTGATGTTTCTCATTCTAGGTTGAGCGCGGTGTTGATGCAAGAGAAGAATATTATAGCTTATGAATCACGTCAAGTGAAGGTGCATGAGAGGAATTATCCAACACATGATTTGGAGTTGGCATTGGTAGTATTTGCTCTTAAGATTTGGCGACATTATCTTTATAGTGTCAAGTGTGAAGTATTTACTGATCATCATAGTTTGCAGCATGTGTTCACTCAAAAAGATTTGAATTTGAGACAGAGAAGATGGATGGAGTTACTCAGAGATTATGATGTGACCATCCAATACCATCCGGGCAAGGCTAATATGGAGGCGGATGCATTAAGTCGGAAAGCAGTAAGTATGAACAATTTAGTTTGCTTGAGTGCATCCAAGTGACCTTTGGCTAAGGATATTAAACGTTTGGAGTCTAACTTCATGCGATTGGGCATCTCAGAGAGAGAAGGAGTGTTAGCTAGCATTGAGGTTAAGGCCACGTTTATTGAGGAGATCAAAGCCAAACAGTTTGATGATGAGAATTTGGATGAACTCAAGAAGAAAATTGTGATTAGTAAGGCACAAGAGACCACTCTTGATGTGGAAGGCATGCTTAATTTTAAAGGAAGAATTTGTGTTCCTCGAGTTGATGACTTGATTCCGAAATTGTTGGTGGAAGCTCATGGTTCGCGATATTCCATTCATCTGGGTGTAACCAAGATGTACCGAGATTTGAAGCGAATTTATTGGTGGTTAGGTATGAAGAAATACATTTCGGAATTTGTGGCTAAGTGTCAAAATTGCCAACAAGTAAAATATGAACACCAAAGACCGGTGGGTTTGCTTCAAAAAATGCCAATTCCGAAATGAAAGTGGAAAAGAATGATTCTATTTGGGTAGTTGTGGACAGATTGACTAAGTCAGCCCATTTTATTCCAATAAGAATAGATTATAATGCTGAACAATTGGCTAAGGTGTATGTGAAAGAGATAGTAAGGTTGCATGGAGTGCCCCTTTTCTATCATCTCAGATCGTGGTAGCCAATTCACCTCCAAGTTTTGGAGGAAATTACATGATGAATTGGGCACACAACTCACTTTTAGTACAGCCTTCCATCCACAGACAGATAGATAATCGGAAAGGACCATTCAAGTGTTAGAAGACATGTTGAGGGCATGCGTGATTGACTTTGGAGGACATTGGGATAAGTTCTTACGTTTGTGTGAGTTCTCTTATAGTAATAATTATCACTCTAACATTGATATGGCACCATTTGAGGCACTTTATGGAGGATATAGATCACCCGTAGGATGGTTTGAGGTTGGAGATGTGAAACCTTTGGGGGTAGACTTAGTGAAGGATGCTCAAGATAAGGTGAGGAGTATTCAAGCTAAGATTCTAGCAGTCCAGAGTAAATAGAAAAAGTATGTGGATCATAAGGTAAGAGATATGGCATTTCAAACCGGCGAGAATGTTCTTCTTAAGATATCACCCATGAAATGGGTGATGAGATTTGGCAAGAAGAGCAAGTTAAGTCTGCGATACATTGATCCCTTTGAAGTTCTTGAATGTGTAGTCCCCGTGGCTTATAGATTGGCCTTACCTCCTAACTTATCGGGAGTTCATCCGATATTTCATGTGTCCATGTTGAAGAGATATCATGGTGTTAGAGATTACATCATTAAGTGGGACTCGATTGTATTAGACAAAGACCTCCAATATGAGGAGGAACCGATTGAAATTCATGATCGTGATGTGCGTAAGTTGAGGACTAAGGAGATTAAGTCCGTGAAATTCCAATGGAAGCGTCGTCCAGTTGAGGAAGCTACTTCGGGAACTGAGAAGGACGTGCGAGACAAGTATCCCCAATTGTTCGTCGATTCAGGTACTACTTCATTCCTATTTTAGCCCATTTTTCCTAGTTTGTCACTCGGGGACGAGTGATGGATAAATTGGTATCTATTGTAACGACTGGTTACGTCGTTATAGAAAAGCCAATGGGAAAAGATTTTGGGCCGAAAAACTTTTTTTGTAGTAACTTGAAATTCCCCAACCTAGTCCAGATTTGGACGAAATCAGAGTCTTTAAGGTGTGGGGAAATCTAGTAGCTATCGGGGGTATTGTTTGTGATTTTGATTATATAAGGGGATAAATAACTCGTCAAAGAATTAGTACAGCTTTACGGAATTGAATTCGGACAAGTAGAACTCCCGGAATTGATCTTGGCGTAACTGGTATTTTTTTGAGTGTCGATAGACGAGGGTGTGTTGAGAAATGAGATTCTTGGAATTTTGGATCTAGCTCTCTATTTCGTGCGAGCTGCTTTGGCGGGACTTTTGGCCGCTCTGGCGGGATATGTGCCACTGTGGCAGTTTCGACGTGACTTAAGTCGTTAATAAAATCTCAAAACGTATTTATTTGCACTTTTTGACTTTGAGAGCTAAGAGATGACCCCATACGATTTCTTGACAATTTTTCACCATTCTTGAGGCTAAAGGTAAGATTTTAGCTCCTTGAATTCATTTTTTGATCCGTAGAACCTATTATCTTGGGTTATTATCGATGGGGAAGGGTTTTGATCTTAGAATTCATTATGGAAACAGCCCTATTGAGATCATGGGATGATCTAGGGTTTGTAGAATTGTTAGTAATCCGGGTAATTAGTGATTGTTTATTGATTCCCGTATTATATTGATTGTTTGTAGACCACGAACAAGCGAAACGAATCCGGAAAGGGAAGGATCAAGTTTCTTAGGGTTTCAAGCTTGTTTCGAGGTAGGTGATGATTGTGATTCTATGATTGTGTGATGTATTCTTGTTATTTCTTCATTATGATACATGTATGTATGTGAATGTTGCATTGTTGATCACACTTGTTGTAAATGAGATAGATGAATGGCTATATGTCATGAATCATTTCTTGATTGTATGATTATTGAGAACATACTTGTGAATGTGATTGTGGTGTGTTGATGGGATCGGTTGCCACGTTTCGGCATAACTATTGGATCGGATACCACGTTCCATTATGCTAACAGTTTGGGTTTGGGTTCGGTGAAAGGACCAACTACTTGTGATAATTGTATTTGCTGAGTATATACAACAACAACAACATACCCAGTGAAATCCCACTAGGTGGGGTCTGGGGAGGGTAAAGTGTACGCAGACCTTACCACTACCTCGTGGAGGTAGAGAGGCTGTTTCCGGAAGACCCTCAGCTCAAGTGTAA
>JAJOOR010035314.1:0-15336 GCA_036250505.1 Solanum acaule | reverse complement strand
ACTTATTTTATAATTAATTTTCAACCCATTTTCGGCCTACGTGGCACTATCAATCATCTGATAGCTTGAAAAAATTGTCAACACGCACTGGGCCCAGAAGATAGTGCCACGTAGGCCGAAAAAGGTAGAAAATTATTTATAAAATAAGTTTGGGGGGTAATAGGACCTTAGTATAGTATAAGTGTGTTTCTGAGATTTCGGGCATAGGTTTGGGGGGTACTTATGCATTTTCCCTATATTATTTGTACTAACAAAATTTGTTTTGTGGTTACTTTAAAATGGTTAGTAAATTAATTATGGTAATCTTCGTAACAATGTTGAGAAGGAATGTTAAAAGGTTTTAATTTATTTTAACTTGGGACTTTTATATGATTCCAACATGTTGTTCTAATTAATTAATTTTGTTCATTTTTCATATGCTTTAAGTCAAATTCAGATTATATTTATGGTTTTCGATAATTATTTTTTTGGTAATGTATTTGGTTTATCAAGATATTGATTGAGGGTAAGACGGTGAATTCAAGTTTCACCGCACCAAGGGGTAAGACACATAGTTAAAGTCTCGGTGCACCATGATAATAAGAAGTTGGGTTCAAGTCCCATTGATTTATGACCAAAGATGTTTTTATATGGGTAAAACATTGGGTTTAAGTCCTAATGCACTATAGTGATGATATGATGATGACTAACACAAAGTTGTATACTTTTGACTGAAAGTCATGAAATTTTCCCAATTAATTTGCTCCATTCTCTTATGTGAATGTGGTAGAAGTGCATAATATGTCTATAAAATGACAAGTAGTGGAATGTATGAAAATGGGTGTGGTAAAATGTTAATGGGCATCATTGTGGTAATTAAAAGGAAAAACTTTATGGGTTCTTAAGATGATCCTTCAAATGTGAAGGTAATTTGTCCATTAAAGTGGTATGAAAGGCTATTGGACACATTGTTTCTTAAGATGCTCCTTCAAATGTGAAGGTAATTTTTATCCATCAAAGTGGTATGAGAAGTTATTGGGTACATTGTTGTTGGTGCAACCCAAATTTGAAAAGTTTTGTAAATCCTCCATCAAAATAAAGGATTACAAAGTGGTAGTCAAGTTGGTACATTTGACCTCTTAAAGTGATGTTGAGGTGAGTCACATAAATTTGATAATGCCAAAGCATGACAATGAGTTTCTAATAAAAACTTGTGGAGCATGTACAAATGGTTATGGTCCATTTCTTGAAGAAAATGTGTCTTATGTTTGTATGGATAAGAATATGTTCATGTATTGTTTGATAAATGTCAAATCTCACCTCTACGGGAGGTTTGAGAGATTAAAAAGAAATATTTTGACATAAATGATTATTTGGTCATATACTTTGAATAAATCAAAAATATTGTGGTATGTGCTATCATGAACTATTGCTAACAAAAGAAAGAAATAATTCTTTCCCGTAAAGGTTGTGGCCATGACCAAAATAAATATTATTGTGTGGCAACACAAATTTGTCATTGGTTGTCAAGAATTAAGTCTTGCATGTATTCTCCTTAAAGGAGATGGTCACCATAAGAATGGTGTTGTGAAATTTGTGGCAATACACAAACTTAATTAAGAGTTTCGGAAGAACTGATTTGTTACTATCCAGAAATGAAAATAGTTCATAATATTGAGGTTGTAGTAAGTCTCAAAAGAAACTTTTTAAGTTTTGGAGGAATTAAAAAAATTATTATATTGAGACTGTAAATTATTGAAAGATTAAATATCTTCATATTACTACAATCAAAGCGGGTTATGAATATTTACATAAGGGATAAGGACATTGCTATTAGAAACCCGGCCTCTACTAACGGAAGAGCCTCCATCTCAATATCCTCCTCTCGGTGCTAAGCATAAATTCCATGGAATATTCATTTCTTACTTGCTCTTATTATCCAAGGAAGGGCACGTCATCTTGCCAATCCAAGCTAAGTCATTATCCATGGAAAGGTATTATTCAATAACCAATCCAAGCTAGGCTTCATTAGGATAGCTCTTTATCTTTGATTCAATTAGGTGAGAAGACCTTTCAACCTTAGAATCCTTACTATGTAAGAAAACCTTTCACAATCATGCTTTCATGTATTAATGAGAAATTCCTTTCAACAACGCAACAACAACATCATCATTGATATTTCACCCTCAAAGCATCCTTGAAACATTTACATAGATTTCATAGAACATACATAATTCAATAATTTACCTTTCAAGGTTCAAAACTCACTTTCAATCGTCAATCATTTAGAAAACATGGGTTAGATATGGATTTCATCATAAATTCATATAATTCTATTAATACATGCTTGATTTCATAAAACTCTTCCTTCATAATCATAATTCCACATCATATGATCATAACTTTAAAAGCATGGGGATTACATGGTTTCATGGGGAAATGATCATAAAATTGTATTATTTCATCAATTCATGCATAAGAGATCATAATTCAATCATTTAAACGAATAATCAAAAGAACCCATGGTAATTGAATAAAACACTAACTCAATTGGGGAATTCTAATTTTGAAATTAGGAGAATTTGGGACTCCATGAATGGAAGGAATCCATGGATGAAAACTATCATACCTCAAAGCCAATTGCTTATCTTCAATGGAGGAATGGAGACTTTGACTCGAAACCCTAGGTTGAATCCTTCTTCTTCAAGCTTTCTAGAGAGAGAAATATTTTGGAGATGAGACTTGTTCTTCCTTTTTGAGATTTAAGAGAATGATTTCTATTGGGAAATTTTGGGGCTAGAATACTTATATAGGGGTCTTAGACATAGGCAAAACGATGTAGTATAGGTATAAAATAATTAGGAAAAGACCCAACTGTCCCTAAAACTTAATTGCCCATCAGGACATACGGACCACTGCCGACGGCCCGTGGACTGACCAACGGTCCGTCCTTCTCGGTCATCATTCGTGGTCATAAAGTAATTTGGGGGGTCTGGACCATGAGCCCTCGACCACGGACCATGGTCCCACCAACGGTCTGTTAGTTTAGGTCGTGGTTCCAACTTTATGAACCCCTATTTGGGTGCCCATCCACGAACCAACCTATGGTCCGTGGTCCCATCCACGGGCCATGGGTGGCCTCCGTCGGATGGCACCTGCAGCTCCTGAAAAATGTTGGCTTGCCCCTTCTCGAATCTAGGGTGTTACAATATCTTCCCCTTGGGATCATTCGTCCTCAAATGAGATTCAAGCTAGTACGAAAAGAGTAGGGGAGGAACTAATAGCCCAATCATAAATGCAACTTCATCTAAATGCATATAACAGAAGAGGAATTATTGCCTCCAAGCTAGGACATAGTTAAAACATTATAAGAGGGGTGGAACTAAATCTAAATGCCCACCATGCATTCAATACACCTATCGGAGGAGGAAACATCAACTCCAAGCTAATATTCGAGGAGGACACATCAACTCCAAGCTAAACATGCTCATATCATCATATCGTGTAGTCTATATGGAATTCATACTCAAATGCACATAAACATGTAGGAGTCAATCAAATAAACTCATTTTCTCAAAATTTGAACTTTTTCATGAACATGCAAAAATAAGGAAATCATGGAAAATACTTAGGACGCATGACTCCAAAACAAAGAACAAACCATGAGGAACTCATTACTTCAAGCTAGAGTAGGAGTAAAAGGAAAGAGATGAGGATATCGGGACATCATATCAACCTCAGCCTCGGCCTCCCAAGTAGCACCCTCAACTAGTTGATTCCTCCACAACACTTTCACGGACGCAACTTCCTTGTTTCTCAACTTCTTGACTTGCCGGTCTAAGATCTTAACCGGAACTTCATCATAAGAAAGATTATGCTTAACTCCCGAAGCTTCTAAGGGAACTATAGATGTCGCATCTCCAACACATTTCTTTAACATAGAGACATGGAATACCAGATACACCGATGCCAACTCATTAGGCAATACTAGTTCATAAGCAACCGTACCAACACGTCTCAAAATCTGATATGAGCCTACATAATGGGGACTAAGCTTCCCTTTATTACCAAATCTCATTACACCCTTCATGGATAAAATTTTCAAATAAACCCAATCATGAACATCAAACTCAAGATCCCTTCTTCTAACACTGACATATGACTTTTGTCGACTTTGAGCCGTTTTCAACCTTTCTCTAATAAGTCAAACCAACCCTATAGCCTCATATACCAATTCAGGACCTATTAGGCCAACCTCACCGAACTCAAACCAACCTATAGCAGATCTACACCTCCTACCATATAATGCGTCAAATGGAGCCATATCAATACTCGAGGGATAGCTATTGTTCTAAGCAAACTCAATCAATGGCAAATGGTCATCCTAATTACCCTTAAAATCAATCACACAAGCTCTCACCATGTATTCCAAAGTTTGGATAGTACGCTCCGCTTGCCCATCAGTTTGGGGATGAAATGTCATACTAAGCTTAACACGAGTACCAAGACCCTTTTGGAAAGACTTCCAAAATTGAGAAGTGAATTGGGTACCACGATCGGAACTATAACCCAAATCGAGTCATGTTGTCGCCGGGTGTGAAGTAAACCAATGATAAAGTCCATATTCAAGTCTTCCCAATTCCAAGTAGGAATACTAATGTCTTGGGACAAACCTCCCAGTTTTTTATGCTCAACTTTCACTTTTTGACAATTAGGACAATTAGTTATGAATTCTGCAATGTCCTTCTTCATCCCATTCCACCAATAGACCTCCCGCAAATCACAGTACATTTTGGTGGCTCCCAAGTGAATGGAATACCGAGAACTATGGGCTTCTGGCAAGATATGTTCCTCGAGTCATCAACATTAGGAACACACAAACAACCTTGATATCTAAGTACACCATCTCCCCCTTAGGAAAAAGCCTCAACGGATTTCTTAAGCACCGCTTCTTTCAGCTCAACCAAAATTGGATCAAGACGTTGCTTAGCTTTCACCTCCATCATAAAACACTATTCTTAGCCGTTGTGAACCATAACACCACCCTTGGTGGAGTCCACTAACTGAACACCCAATCGGGCCAATCTATGAACATCTCAAACCAACTTCTTCTTATTTTTCTCAATATGGGAAACACCACCCATAGATAACTGACTAAGAGCATCCGCCACCACATTTTCTTTACCAAGGAGATAGAGAACACTCATTTCATAATCTTTCAATAACTCAAGCCACCTTCTTTGGCGAAGATTTAGATCGTTTTGGTTAAACACATATTGCAAACTCTTATGGTCGATAAAAACATCAACATGAACACTATACAAATAATGCCTCCAAATCTTTAAGGCGAAAACAACTGCCGCTAGTTCAAGGTCATGGGTAGGATAATTCTTCTCATGAATCTTAAGTTGTCTTGAAGCATAGGCAATAAGTTTCCCATTTTGCATAAGCACACATCCTAAACCAATTCTCGAGGCATCACAATACACCGCAAAACCATCCATTCATTCTAGTAAAGTCAACACCGGAGCGAAAGTAAGTCTATCATTCAATTACTGAAAACTCTTCTCACAAGCTTCGTACCATATGAACTTAGCCTTATTTTGAGTCAACGTTGTCAATGGAAAGGCAATAGAAGAGAACCCCTCAACAAACCTTTTGTAGTAACCAGCTAAACCCAAGAAACTTCTAATATCCAAAGAGGATAGAGGTCTAGGCCAACACTTGACCGCATCCATCTTCTGAGGATCTACCTCAATGCCCTTAGTTGAAACAATGTGACCAAGAAAAGTTACGAAACTTATACAAAACTCACATTTACTAAACTTTGCAAAGAGTTGTTGGTCCTTGAGAAGTTGCAACACAATCCTCAAATGATCAATATGCTCATCCTCACTTCTCGAATAGATCAATATATCATCAATGAATGCAATCACAAACATGTCAAGGTATTGTCTAAACACACTATTCATCGAATCCATAAATGTCACTGGAGCATTAGTTAATCCAAATGACATTACTAAAATATCATAATGACCATACCGGATTCAAAAAGCCATTTTTGGAATATCATCTTTTTTCACCCTCAATTAGTGATAACACGAACCAAAAGTCAAACTTAGAGAAGTAACTTGCCCTTTGAAGTTGGTAAAATAAATCATCTATCCTTGGAAGAGGATACTTATTCTTAATGGTCACCTTGTTCAACTGACAATAGTCAATACACATACGAAGAGAAATATCTTTCTTTCTAACAAACAAAACTGGAGCACCCCATGGAGAGATACTCGGTCGAATGAAACCCTTATCCAACAAGTATTTCAATTCTTCTTTCAACTCCTTAAGTTCTGTCGGAGCTATATGATAAGGAGGAATATAGATAGGTTATGTATCCGGGAGAAGGTCAATACCAAAGTCTATTTCCCTTTCGGGAGGAATACTGGGTAAATTATCTGGGAACACTTCCAGAAACTAATTAATAATGGGGAAGGACTCAAGAATAGGGATTTCAGAATCCACATCTCTCACCCTAACTAGATGGTAAATCAAACCCTTAAAAATCATATTTCTAGCTTTAAGATAAGAGACAAACTGACCCTTAGGCATAGAATTACCCCATTTCCACTCTAGGATAGGCTCATTTGGGATTTGAAAATTGACTACACGAGTTCTACAATCAATATAACATGAGTGCAACCAATCCATAACATCAAAATCTAGCATATCAAGCTCTACCAAGTCAACAAGAGTAACTCTATGGGACAAGGAAACGGGACACTTTATATAAACCCTCTTAGCCACAATAGAATCACCAACAGGAGTATAGATAGAAAAAAGATCTAACAACACACCCGGAAGAACATCGAACCTCATATCCACTTATGGCGTCACAAAAGACAAGGTAGCACCGGGATCAAGTAAAGCATAAACATCAAGTTGGAAGACTTTTAACATACCGGTAACCACATTGGGAGAACCCTCTCATCCACCACGAGTCTGAAGAGCATAGAATCGGTTTTGCTTAGGAGCAATGGAACTGAACCATTAGGAGGAGTTTGCTTGCCCTCTCTTCCTTTAGCCGTAAGCATTGGGAAATCCCTCATCTTATGACCACTTTTACCAACACTGAAGCAATCATCCATGCCGGCTAGGCACTTACCCTCATACTTTTTTCCATACCTATCACAAGTAGACATAGGCAATAAAGATCCACTACCATTCCCTTCTTGAGGCTTAGGGTTATACACCCTATCTTTGTTGAACTTAAGAGGAGCATTGGAGGAACTTGACCGGAAAATCTTTGTCAAAACTTAGGATGACCATGTCCATAGGACCTTGCATGAGAGAAATTTCCATCACCAGTTTTAGCCCTCTTTGTCTATATAGACTTTTCCTTAAGTTTCTCATCTTCGATCTGTTGTGCATGTACCATGAGAAGAGAGATGTCCATGTCATTAATGAGCATGTGGTATGGCACTCTTTAACCACCCTTTTGGACACACCCAAAATGAACTTACTCATCTTTGCCTAAAATCGACAACATTTGTTGGAGCATATTTAGATAGTTTTGTAAAATTGAAAGCATATTCCCTCACACTCATACTTCCTTGATGAAGGTTGATGAACTCAAGCATCTTTGCTTCCCTCATCTCAAGGGGAAATAATCTATCGAGAAAAGCAACCTTAAACTTCTCCCAATTAGGAGAACCTGCATCTTTCGATCTCTTTTCCTTCCATTGGTTGAACAAAGTTTGAGCAACACCTTTCAGTTAATAAGTGGCCAACTCTGACTTTTTCACCGGTGCCACTCCTATAATCATCAATACCTTGCAAACCTCATCAATGAACTCTTGAGGATCTTCCTCGACCTTAGAACCATAAAAATCTGGAGGATTCATCATAGTGAAATCCCTCACTCTAGATGCCATTGTACCCACATTTCGGTTCACGGGAACCGCAACCTTCCTATTGTCTTGGGCCGTCACGGCCTGAGCCAATACTTGAAAAGAAGCCCTAAACTCCCCATTAGTCACTTACCCGGCCAAAGGATCGACCAGAACTTGAGGAGCTTGGGGAGGAGCTTCTTGTTCCGCATTCTCCCTCACATTCCTTCTAGCATAAGCTCTTTAAGTAGACATATCCTGTAGAGAATCGGATAAGGATTAGGAGAGAGACCTTATAGAGTTTAACTCTATTGCATGACTTTATAGTATTGAAAGAAGTGGAGTTTACTAAACATCTTGTAGCCTCTCATTCATAAATGTAGTGTGTTTCACACTCATGAACAAGACTCTACTCGACTTGACTTATGAGACATCCTAGGACCATTCTAAACCTTGTGCTCTGATTACCAAATTTGTCACGACCCAGGGGTACACCCTAGATATAACATGGTGTATAAGACCCCGAGAGACCCCATAAAATCCACTTAGCATTCATAACATAAGAAATAGAACATAATAGGTAAAAACAACATTTCAAGTCCAAAAGTTTTTATAAAATAAAAGCGAAAGTATAAAACAATTGTCTCATTAGCCATGTAGTAAAATCGAATGAAATTGGGCCTAGCCCATACAACATGTCCAAAATTGAACATAAGAAAGAAACTAAAACAATAAAAGTCCTTCCTTGAAGCATGCGGACTCACCAAGATTGGAAATCTCGAAATCAACCACTAGCCACGAAACTGAGGACCCTGACTGTCAGACCCAACATTCGGGGAAATGTAGGCAAGAGTATGCGTTAGTACCAAACAATGTACCAAGTATGATAGTTATGCAAAAAATATTTAAATCATGATAAAAGAGGACATTTCATGACATGATATAAGAAGGTTAGAAAACATAAGTCATGAAACATGGTCAATGCAAGATAACATCTTTAAAACATTTGAACACATATGAGATACTTCTTGAAGTACCTTAGTTCATTATTAATGTGGGAATTAGCCTTAACCGACATAGAGACCATGTGAGCTATAACATGACCCCCCCCCCCTCCCCTCAGTGTCTCCCACACCAAAAAAGGTTGTCCTGCGTTCCAATATAAGGACCATAAACTTATATCCTAGGTGGGTCCACTAGCTAATGTCTATCAAGACAATCATCCTATAGGGGCACATAAGTAAGGGATAAGGACAATGCTACTAAAAACCCAACCTCTACTAGCGGAAGAGCCTCCATCTCACTATCCTCTCGGTGCTAAGCATAAATCCCACAGAATAGTCATTTCTTACTTGCTCTTATTAGCCATAGAAGGGCAGGTCATCTTGTCAATCCAAGCTAAGTCATTATCCATGTAAAGGTATCATTCAATAACCAATCCAAGCTAGGTTTCATTAGGATACCGCTTTATCTTTGATTCAATTAGGTGAGAAGACCTTTCAACCTTAGAGTCCTTAATATATAAGAAACCCTTTAACAATCATCATTTCATGTGTTTATGAGAATATCCTTTCAACAACACAACAACATCATCATCATTGATACTTCACCCTCAAAGCACCGTTAAAACATTTACTTGGATTTCATAGAACATGCATAATTCCATAATTTACCTTTCAAGGTTCAAAACCCACTTTCAATCATCAGTCATTTAGAAAACATGGGTTAGATATGGATTTCATCATAAATTCATTTAATTCTATTAATACATGCTTGATTTCATAAAACTCTTCCTTCATAATCAAAATCCCACATCATATGATCATAACTTGAAAAGCATGGGGATTACATGGGTTCATGGGGAAATCATCATAAAATTGTAGTATTTCATCAATTCATGCATAAGAGATCATAATTCAATAATTTAAATCAATAATCAAAAGAACCTATGGTAATTGAAGAAAACCCTAACTCAATTGGGGAATTCTAAATTTGAAAATAGGAGAATTGGGACTCCGTAAATAAAAGGAATCCATGGATGAAAACAATCATACCTCAAAGCCAATTTCTTATCTTCAGAGGAGGAATGGAGACTTTGACTTGAAACCCTAGGTTGAATCCTTCTTCTTCAAGCTTTCGAGAGAGATATATTTTGGAGAGGAGACTTGTTCTTCCTTATTGAGATTCAAGAGAATGATTTCTATTGGGAAATTTGGGGGTTAAAATATTTATATAGGGGTCCTAGACATAGGCAAAAGGACATAGTATAGGGATAAAATAATTAGTAAAAGACCCAACTGCCCCTAAAACTTAACTGCCAGTCATGACCTACGGACTATTACCGACAGATCGTGGACTCACCAACGGTCCGTCCTGCACGGCCGTCGTTCGTGGTCAAAAAGTAATTTGGGGGTCTGGACAACGGTCCATGGTCCCACCAATGGTCAATTGGTTCATGTCGTGGCTCCAACTTTTTGAACCCCTTTTTAGGTTCCCATCCACGGACCAACCTACGGTCTGTGGTCCCATCCACAGGCCGTCGGTGGCCTCCATCGGATGGCACTTGCAGCTCCTGAAAAATGATGCCTTGTCCCTTCTAGAATCTAGGGTGTTACAGGTGTATAGGACCCTGAGAGACCCCGTACAATCCACTTAAGTTTCATAACATAAGAAATAGAACAAAAGAGGTAAAGACAACATTTCAAGTCCAAAAAGTTTTATAAAAGTAAAGCGAAAATCTAAAACACTTGTCTCAATAGTCATCTAATACAATAGAATAAAATTGGGCCTAGCCCATACATCATGTCCAAAACTAAATATAAGAAAGAAACTAAGAACAATGAAAGTCCATCCTCGAAGCATGAGGACTCACCAAGCTCAAAAATCTCGCAATCAACCACTAGCCACGAAATTGAGGACCCTACATTTGGGGAATTGTAGGTAAGATTATGCGTTTAGTACAAAAAATATGTACCAAGTATGATAGCCATGCATAAAACATTAAATCATGCTAAATAGGACATTTCATGACATGCAATTGACCAAGCTAAAATATGATATAAGAAGGGTTAGAAAACATAAGTCATAAAACATGGTCAATGCAAGCTAATATCTTTAAAACCTTTGAACACATATGAGATACTTCTTGAAGTAACCTTAGTTCATCATTTTTGTGGGAAGTTGCCTTAACAGACATAGAGACAATGTGAGCTATAGCATGATCCCCTGGTGTCACCCACATCGAAAAGGGTTGTCCTACTTGCCAAGGTAAGGACCATGAACTTCTAGGTTAAGTGGATCCACTAGCTAATCTCTATCTAGACACTCATCCTATGGTGGCACATAGGTAAGGGATATGGAGATTGCTACTAGAAACCCGGTCTCTACTAACAAGAGAGCCTCCATCTCAATATCCTCTCGTTGCTAAGCATAATTCCCACAGAATAGTCTTTTCTTATTTGTTCTTATTATCCATGGAAGGGCACATCAGCTTGCCAATCAAAGCTAGGTCATTATCCATGGAAGGGCACGTCGTCTTGCCAATCCAAGCTAAGTCATTTATCATTCATGGAAAGGTACAATTAAGTATCCAATCTAAGCTAGGTAATGTATCATCCATGGAAAGGTATTATTCAATAACCAATCCAAGCTAGGTTTCATTAGGATAGCTCTTTATCTTTGATTCAATTAGGTGAGAAGACCTGTCAACCTTAGAATCCTTACTATGTGAAAAAACCTTTCACAATCATGCTTTCATGTGTATATGAGAAAATCCTTTCAACAACACAACAATAACATCATCATTGATACTTCACTCTCAAAGCATCCTTAAAACATTTACATATATTTCATAAGAGCATGCTAACTTTGATGATCTCTTCTTTCATAATTCAAAACCCACATTACATCATCATAATTGGAAAACATGGGATTTACATGGGTTCAAGGGGAAATCATCATAAAATCATAGTATTTCATCAATTCATGCATAAGAGATCAAAATCAATCATTTAAATCAATAATCAAGAGAGCCCATGGAAGTTGAATAAAACCTTAACTCAATTGGGGATTTCTAATTTTGAAAATAAGAGAATTTGAGAACTCCAAAAATGGAAGGAATCCATGGATGAAAACTATCATACCTTGAAATCAAAGCCCAAAGAAATTGAAGAATGAAGGCTTGATCTTGAACTCTAGCTTTAATCTTCTTCTTCAAGCTTCTAGAGAGAGAAATATCCTTGGGAAAGAAAGACTCAACTTCTTTCGGTGAATTTGAAGAGAATGAAGTGAATGAACTAATTTGGGGGTCAAAATCACTTATATAGGTCTATAGATGAAGGGTAAAATGACGTAGTATAGGGATTACATAATCAGGAAAAGGCCCAACTTCCCCTAAAAATAAATGTTGACCTACCAATGGACACATGGGACTGACAGTCCGTCCTGCACTACCATCGTCCTGCGTCAGAAAGTGCAATTAGGGGTCCTGACCTACAGACACTTGACCACGTCCATGGACCACACGACGGTCAATTGGTCCGACCGTGGTTCATGATCCCCTAACCCCTTTTGGGTGGCCAATCCACGGACCAAACCCACGGTCCATGGCTCAGCCCATATGTCATGGCTAGCCTCCGTCGGATGGCACCAAAGGCTGCTGAAAATTTGCTATTATCCCCTTCTCGAATCCGGGATGTTACACTAAATGACAAAGTTGAGGGGTATATCAGACCCTTTTCCCAATTTAAAATACAAAGAATAGGGGAGAGATGTGAAAATTTAAAATACAAAGAGGAAGAGAGATGTGAAAAATTAAAATACAAAGAGGGGGAGAGAGAGAGGTAAAGATACAAAATATAAAGAGGGAGAGGGAGAGAGAGAGAGAGATAGATAGGTGTAATTGTAGAGAATAACCGAAGAAAAGTATAATTAGAAAACCTTCTGCTAGCCCAAGATCGTTAAGTAAGATCGGAAGACTCAACTAAAAAGAGGAACCCAGAAGGGAGAAAGAGTATTTTAGATAAACAACTTTGTTATAGAAGAAGACTATTTGATTTGAGTTATTCTTGGGTTGATTACAAATGTCTAATGTCACCCTATTTATACTTATATAGGGATGCTTCTAGAAATTATTCTATATATATCTACAAGAAATATCGAGATATTCGTATCTTCTAACTATGTAACAATAATCTAGATGTTTCTATACTTTACAATAAAAATCTAATTATCTAGAACATCTAGACTTTTCTTAAGTATAAATATCAAAGATATTTACTCTACAAAATTCTAGAAAGTTCTTCTAAATATCGAAGATATTTTTGTACCTCCAAACAATCATATTTATTTTTTCGCACTCCCCCTTAAAGTGATTTTTTGAAAATTATCTCACACTTGTCGTGAAAGAATTCAAACGAAGTTTTGCGCCATGTCTTGGTGAAGATCTTAACAATTTCTTCTGAAGTCCTCTTGGTTCTTCAAATGATGAAGATTTTTCATCAGTAATTGATCCATGGGACTTATCTCCTTGTTGAGTTTTCAGGCTCCCCCTTCTTCTTAGCTTCCCAAAAATTGTACTATTCGGACAAACATATGTGATGGAAAAATTTGGAACTCTAGGGTTCAAGATTCTGGAACCCGTTCCTTCTAACACATCTCCATAAACTAGGGATATTTTATTAGGATCAGTCGCTTCATTTGAGTTGGTGATGAACTGATCATCAATTTCCTGCGAAGCCTCATCATAGTACAAGATCCACCACCACATTCTTTTTCAGCTCTTTAATAAATTGTTTGTCATCATCAGAGCTTCCAATAATTATATCGACTGTTTCTCCACTAGAAATTTGGACTTCAAGGTCAGCGTCCTTATCTATTTGATATTCATCATCTCCATTTGCTTCCAATATTTGATCTAAGCCAATGACTGATCTCGCTATGGCTGACGATTGAACAGAGACTTCAACTTCCCATACATCTTCCTCAATACTTTCTCCATAAAGGTCACCATCGACATATATAGCTCCAGGCACTGCTTGTTCATAATTTATTTCCTTTATTTCTTTGATAGAAGCTACCATATCACCAATATGAACATTTTTAATAGTTTCTTACTTCAAACTGATGACATCAGTATTTTGCTTCTCCACGTGATCGACTGCATTATATTTTGAATCCTTGATCTAGTCCTTTTCAAATTTGATGGAAACCGTGGCATCTAATGCTTGATCCTCAGCTACACTCTTCTTCTTCTTTAGCAACGTTTTGAGCCATATTACTCTCCTTGGTTCGACAATATCTTTTTATGTGTCCTATTTTCCACATCGATAGCATCTGAGAGGCTTCTTCTGGTAATAGTTAGGAGACTCTTCCATTTCTCCAAGCGAGCTTGAACCACTTGAGGATTGAGATTACGACATATCTCCTAATTTTTCTTTGAAGTTCCTCTTGTCAGCTATAAGAGCATTTCCTTATCCATCTTTGACGAGTACACTAGACAACTGTTTGGCTAGTAACTCTTGTGACGACAACAAATTCTCAAATTCCTCCAAGGATGGTTGTTGAGCCCATTCTTGAATCAATGTCACAAATTCAATATATTTAGGTTTTAAACCACGAATGAATATTATTCTCATTCTTGCTTCAGAAATAGCTTCCTCTGAATTCAACAAAGGTATCTCAGAACATAAGTTCTTAATCTTCAAAAAATACTCTACGATAGAATGATTACCTTGAGTGGTGTTAGACAATTCATTTTCCAATATCTGCAGCTTGAGCTTCATTCTTCTTGTTGAACAAACGATCGAGGGTCCTCTATATTTCATGAGCTGATTTACACTTTATAATATGACTGAATAAATCAGAGGAGATCGTCCTCTTCAGAATGAACTCCGCCTTCACATTTTGCTTCCATTTCTTGTATACGCTACAATTTTCCGGACCTCCATCAGGAGGACTTGTGTTACTACCATTCACAACATCCCACAAATCTTCGCCTACAATGTATGATTCCATACATGTTTTCCATACCCTATAATTAGATTGATTCAACAACTCCATCCCCAGTCCATTTACACTACCGCTAAATTCCATCTACACAAACTAGTTGAATCTACCACCAACCCGATCTTGAAATAAAATACAGAAACCAATGTGTGGCTATGGCTATGATACCATGTAGAGAATAGTAGAAGAAAAGTATAATCAGGAAATCTACTTCTAGTCCAAGATCGTTAACTAAGATCGGAAGACTCAACTAAAGAAGAGGAAGCTACAAGGGAGAAATAGTATTTTGGATAAAAGAAATTTTTTATAGAAGAAAACTATTTGGTTTGAGTTGTTCTTGGGTTGATTACAAATGTCTAATGTCATCCCTTTTTATACTTGTATAGGGATGCTTCTAGAAATAATAATAATTATTATTATTATTATTATTATTATTATTATTATTATTATTATTATTATTATTATTATT
>JAJOOR010035313.1:0-13162 GCA_036250505.1 Solanum acaule | reverse complement strand
ATCGTTTATAAATTCGTCCCATTTGTCATGTTTATCTCGTTAGTATTTTATTTTAAATTATAATTAAGATGAAAAAATTATCTATAATTTTTAAACAAGATCTTTTATTAAAAAACACCCAAGATCAGAAATTGATTTATTTATTAAAAACTATTGAGCAATAAGTTTATTTTTAAAATTAACAGTTCTAAATTTTTTTAAATAATTTAACAGAAAATATACATCTATATTTTTTTATCAGATGTAATAATTATTTAATTATACATTTAAAAATTAGATATTTATTAGGAGTAAAAAAAAGAAAATAAAAGAAAAGAGGAGTGAGTGGAAGAGACGTGGTGGATAACATGTAAAAAGTAAAAAAAGGGCCCACTATCCAAGTAAATTTGAACTCTTTATATGGTAATAGACCGCCATCAACTTTAAAAATTAAATGAATTATGCACGATATAAACACAAATCAATCTAAACTTTAATATAAATATCAAACATTACATTAAAAAAATAAATATATATCACATGCTTTGAAGGGCATGCAATTTTATGCCCTTTTCGTAATGGGCCATGCATAACTAAATGGAATCCAATTTTGATTAAAATATGTACGATGACATTAACATATCAATAATTTTATTTTCATTTAACGAAGGAACTCAATAAAATGATCTTGTAACTTCGAACGCAAGGTACTTTTTTATTTGTAGATTAAGAAAGCAACACATAAACAAAATATCGATTATTTATTGAGAACATATATAATATTGAATTATTATTTAGAAATTATGGATGAACTATAGCTACAATCAATCAATTTTTAGTAAATTTTGTCCATCAAAAAATTGAGATTTTCAACTAGAAATTCCTCAGAAAAAAATTTATATTATAATTAACTCACTTTTAATAGTGAACATATTTAGAGGAATGAAAGTGGAGTTATGAAAAAAATATTATTTGGGTATAATTTTTAAAACTTATTTGATTATTTAAAAAATAGTTTTCCTATAAGCATTCATATTTGAAGTTATCATCTCAATTCATTTGGGTTCGATACTTCGATGAATTAAAGTTATTGATACGATTAATTTAAATTCACGTTCTCTCATACATGATGTTATTAATATATATATATATATATATATATATGATCATGTATCTTTGATAATAGTTGGATACCGTGTCATTGTGACCATACTAAAAACAACTTTCCAGAAAAGAACAAAAAGTTCCAAGACATTTATTCACGGTTCACATGGTTGATTCCAATTTATTTCAACTTATAATAATTCAATAAAATTTGGCTCGTAGCTAATATTTTCGATATTATATGTTGAAAATTTCTTATCAAAGCGTTAAATATTGACGAGGAGTCCATAAGAAATTAACAATTTTCTAGAAGTGATTTTTGTTAAAATCTTAGTTTCGCTATCCGAAATGAGAAGTTAATAAAAATTTAGCAATTTTCTAGTGGTGCGATTTTCGTTTAAATCTTATAAACAATATTATTTTAAAGAAGTAAAAACCTGAAATTCCAATGTAATAAATCGAATGTATAGTGATAGAATTTCAAATTTAAATTCATAATATTCAAATTCTTGATTTGCACGTAATGTATTATCAATTGAATTCATAATATTTTAATTTTTTATTCACACATGTACAATGTATTGTCGAATCCTAGAAATCTCCTTTTTGAAAAAATCAAAACAAAAGTTTCAATTTGAGATTCAAATACTTTTTTACCTAGAGACCAAAAAGTACGTGATGATTCCTCTGTTTGTAATTAGTTACACATTTATTGATCGACAAAACATAATCATGTTGACTAATAAATTAAGATTTGCACATTGTGAGATCTACTTTATGAGGGAGATGCTTTTAACATAATTTATTTATTTTTATTCTCAAATATTTGAATTTGAGACCTCTAATATACGAGTAATTAATCATCTCACCACAATCGATATTGATAAATTTTTATAAGAATATATTATTACTCATTTGTGATGCAATGTCGCGACTATCACTAATCCAATCCCTGATTGTAATTAAACAACATAATAAGTTGTTAAATCCCTTCTTTGCTTTAATTTTCTAGTCAAACAAATAACTAAAAAGCATCTAACAAGTAACTAACACCCCATGATCCCGGCATAAATTAAGGTAGATTAATTTAATGTCTATAATTCAAGCATATTTAAATATAATCACTAATTTAAATGATGGCAAGTAAATATTAAGAGTCAATCCCGATTTGATAAACCTCGATTGATATTTAATTTTAAAAGCGAAGTTAAAAGTTTTCGTTAAAAATATTTAAAAATTAATAAATACACTCGATTGAGCTTGATTCGACGCTCAAACCTATACATAATAACGACACAAACTCTATACATTTTGACCGTTCATAATTTATTAGTACATTTTTCTGCAGCGTAATTGACTCCAAATTTGTCGGTAAGTTGTTTTTATTTCATGAAATGGGAACAAGAAATATTTAATAATTTTAAGTCAGCTGTCACTCTCAAAAAAAATTTAAATAAAAAAATAAATATGAAGGAATCTTCCAAGTACTCAAAAGGGAATCTTTAATATTTCTATTATATTTTATATATTTATATATAGAAACATGAAGAGAAGGATGACCAAGGATAAATTCGTAAATAAGCAAAATGTACAGCTTAATAGCAATTGTACTTCGTGCATGGGAAGTACTGAAATTCCAGAAAAACCACCCAAATTTTAGCATATTCTTGAGGCCACATGGCTATCCACACATTGGAAGAGTAAAACAAAGTAATCACATGGACTTCTATAAATGTAGGGCCCATTATTGTCTTCAAAAGTTTTCTTACTTTTTTAATATACTAATAAGTTAATAACATTCAAAAATCATAGAGTAGTATATATATATAAAAGCATGATCAAAGACTTTACCGATGTAACAAGCTTACGATTCAGACAAAATTAATGAACATGATAACCCTAGAGCAGTTGCTATCCTTATAGATCTTAACAAATTAGTGAAGTCCTCTATGAAAGCTATCCTCGACTTTTCTATGCTCGCAAAGCCACTACTAAAAACACTATATTTTATATATTATTTGTACATAAAATTAGAATATGACTTAAGAATGACAGGAACAAAGCTCTTTAGCAAACAATACTATCTAGGTAAAAGAATTTTGACGGTAAAAGACTACGCACAAAAGGGTATGTGACATGATTATTTCAGCAAGTTCTTTTACCTACTAACACATTAGTTTTCAAATCATTCTTACTTTAAATATTCACCGCCAAAGCAAACAGAGAAGACTGACAAATCACATCACCCTTTTGTTCTCTTAAGGGCTATCATAACGACGACATACAAAGCAATGAAAATAAAATTTTGGCTCAAATTTGTTCATGTTTCAATTTCAACTGTAAACATATGTAAGATACAAACAAATTGGGACAATACTCACAAAGACTTTTCAAGTACGTATTTCCTATTATGTATATTGTTTAGGCATATATAAGCATGATGAAAGACTTTATCGATAGAACATGTGTACGATTCAGACAAAATTATTGAACATGATTAAGCCTAGAACAATTGCTCTTCTTATATATCTTAACAAATTAGTGAAAGCCTATAATTTTTGCTATTACGACAACACACTTATGAATACCAGTGATTGCATAATCATTACACATCCATTTAGAGAAATATTATGCCTTCGAGGAAGTCTTTTTTTTTTGAAGTAATGAATTCATTGATATGAGAAAAATTTCAGTAAACATATACAAAAAGAATATACTTTAATTTAGTTTCTACCTACCCAGATTTCATGAGATACCACTGCTGAATCTATGAGTCATTTCTGTAAATGAATGGCCTCTTATGACTGTTGAGTATGACTTTATAATAGAGCTTATTATGATTTGCAGCTCGCTCTCTCGCAAGTGCTCGTGTAGCTCCCTCTCCTTAATCTCAAATTCTACTGGGGAGTATCGTAATTGAGCATATGAGAAATTCTAATGACATACTTATCATGACATTTGTACTTCAATTTTTTTTATGTATTTATAAAAATAGTTTGACAATATTATTATAGATTATCCCCTTTTTATTGTATAGCAATAATATTTGTTTATGATAATCAAACTATAAAAGAAAAAAAATCGTAATTATTCTTTTAAAATCATACATACTGGGTCCTGTCACGACCCAAAAATGGACATGATGACACTCGTCTTATCCCAACAAGACAAGTCAGCCTAAAGCTCAACTGTTACAATAAAATGTAGAAATTTTATAATCAACTCAAAAATACCCCCAAAATCTGGTTGTCACGTGTACAAGCCTTTAAAGTATTTCAATTGATTCAAAAGAAAAACACCAGTCTCAAATGACCTTGTTTCTAGAATAGAACAAGATCATAAATAGGAGTAAGAAGGTCCGCTGAGTTGATAAACAACTACCTCACAAATCCCCAAGAAGCCTTGGAAAAGAAGAGAATGACAAGTACCACAAAATCCAGTCTCGTAACCTACAAAAATTGTAGAAGCAAGGGGTGAGTACCAAACCACACAACACTCAACAAGTAAACCTCTAAACACAAGCTAAGGGGGTAGAATACATGTACTCCTTACATACCAATAGAACTTCCACAACTACAACCTGTATAAGACCTGCCCAACCTAACAGTTCACAATTCACATAGCAAACAACTCGACAACAACACTCTAACAATTACATATTCTCAAGATCAAGCTCAATATTCATCAATCAAAGTTCCACAGAAAGGCACTCACAAGATCAGCAAAACACAATATCAGGTTCACTAATGATAAATATGTGCAATGCAATGGAATGCAGTGTCAAGTATAGTGATGCATGTCTGACCTAATGATACACACCCGTTGTCTCTCAGTCCGGGACCCATGGGGGACATATCTGTCCATGCATCTGTTGCGGCGCACGACACGTCCCTCGATAATAGTATCCATCGCGGCGCGCGATACGTCCCTCGATATATAGTATCCATCGCGGCGCGCGATACGTCCCTCGAAATGGTACACCTTCTTTAATTTTTTATTCTTTTTCAATTCACATAACATTTGTCACAACCATGTCTTAGAACAATGCAAATGACATGTTCACACAAATAATGAGGAGATGACCATTTTCATAACATTGCACAATTCACAACAACACAATCATGATACAACATCAACAATGATTCAACAAGCCTTTCAAGCCATTCTCAACACATCACACACAAACACTTAATCACATTGCCTTTTATTACCCTTTTTTCATCATTAGAATTAATCAATGTGGACAAGTCAACCCATCACCAAGTCTCATCACCCAAACACATATTACAAGGAAATACACGAATTCCATACACTTAACAAGGGTTTAGAAATCCACTTGCCTCAAATAGTCAAACAATCACTCCGGGACTTGAGTCTTCCCCTTTCATTGGGCTCCAAATCAATACAATCTATCCAAACAAATTACTAATAAGATTTTGAAATTAACAACACCAACATTACTATTTGCTTAGCCTTGAACCAACAATTCACCCAAATTTATAATTAAGTTCGTAAATCTTGATGTCAATCAACATTTCAACTATCATATTTTCCAAGTTTCAAGTTTAGGGTTAAGTCCAAATTTTTCCAATATCATAGTTCGAATGGTATTTACATAATACCATACTTCTAATATTTAACTACTTCAATATATTAAAACGTGAGTCATAATATGATAACTAAAGAAAATCTCAAACAACGGAGCCACATTAAAATGTCGGTGGTGTCAATTTATGTTTAACAATATACAAAACTTATGCCTTCTTTGAAATAGTAATCATTAGCACCTCATTAATTAACAATCGAGGACAATACTTTCTCTTCCCCCACCTACCTCACATGAATGCCCCACTAAAACTTGTACCCCAAGCCCACGTACAACAACATTAATTGAAAGAACAATACATTCTAAAAACCAAATATAATACTCCTTCCCCTCCAAGTGACAACACATTCATTAATTCATGAATATACAATTCGCTTAAACTTGCATCGCTTCGTTGTGTCCAATCTAACCTGTCACTCGGATAGGGTGGTAAGGTTTTTGAGCCCATTTAAAAAGTTGAGGCCCATCACAAATCAAAAGATGAGGCCCAACTAATTTGAGTGTCAATAAGGTATATTGACCAATACCAGAAATATTTGTTGGCACCACTAATGATATTGTCATTTGATCAAACACCCATCGAGTGTGATACTTTAGAGTTCGAGTGGAACGTTTTTATTCGTCGATGCTTTCGTTTTTGAGCTTAGACCCGCACAAATTTGTCATTCGAATAATTTGTCTTTGAACATTCCTTTAGGTCCAAACCTTTCCAGCTAAAGAAAACCAATTCCTCTCGAATTCGTCTCACCAAATCTTCCACCATTTCAAGATCATTGCACTTATTTGTAGAATCCACAAGAAATCTTTGTAGTTTTTCTGAAAGAAACTTACAATGTTCATATTTATCAAGATTCAGATAAGGGTTAGGACTAAATATCTGATCAAGGGTCTCTAAGCAAACAGTCACAGCAGCAAAGGCCATTCAACTAGGGGTAGAGCTACAATAGAGGTTACGGTTCGGCCCAACTCAGTAACTTTGATCTAAATCTTGTATTCGTCTTAAATTGAACCTAGTAACTTAAAAAAAACTAGAATCCCGAACCCATAAGATTCAAATTCTGACTCCGCCCTACTCTTCAAGTATTGTTTTTGGGAACATTAAATAAGCTTTGACTATGTACAAGTAACATATTATACATCAAATTAGTCAAGTGCAAGAACAATATATAGATAAAAAAGAATCAATCTTTGACAACAGTAAGCATAATTAGTAAGCTGATTAGTTGCCCTTGTTAGTCAGGATCAATTAGCGGTCAAGTAACAGAATTAGTTAGATAATAGAATTGACTCAGATTTCACACTACAATTGCTTCTACCTAAATCTTCTTCTACTTTTCATCCTCTGTAGCCGTCAACTCGAGTTTCTCTGTAAAACTCATCTTGTCCAGCTCCCAAAACTTGGGCTACTCCCTGCATTTTGGCTAACAAGGTACCGCTTTCTTCTCGCGCGTTTTTTAGTTTGTTGAACTCTATTCCACTCCAATACACATTGTTCGACAGAAAGATTGAGGTTGCCCATCTCCTGGATAGAAACATTGAGGTTGTCATTCCCCATATTCTTCTGTTCCTCTTGTACTCTTTGAACAAACATTTCAACAATCACACAACACGAACGCACCTCAATGCATTGTAATGTATAAATGTTCTCTATTTCATGAGGCATATTCTCGATAGAATAACAATGTTCTAGTACTAGATGTTCGAGGTTTGGAAAGTTTACTGAGCTAGCATCCCATACCACAAGCTCGAGAGAATCCAGTTTTAGGTACTTCAAGTTACTGAACACTTCTTCAGTCAGACTCCAAGTGCATTGCTCAAATTCTACACACATCAGTTTAAGAATCTCAAGATTGGGTAAGATAGAAAGAGTGGTCGTAAATCCACGTGAGAGAGAACACCTCTGCAGAACCAACTTCTTGAGACTTGACGGGATAAAATCCATGCTTGACAACTTGTGGTCACAAAGCTTCAACTTTTCGAGCTGCTTCAAGTAGCGAAGATTACTGAGGTAATAGGATGATGATGGCTGACTGCTACTACATTCTCCGCGTCCATGTATTGCCAATTTCTTGAGATTGGGAACATTAACGACGACTTCTCTTGTACAACTAGCAATATCCATAAAGCTTATTGTTTGTAGATTTGTTAAAACCTTAGAAATCCCATTGAAGCCAGCCGCGGGATTAGGTAAAAAACATCCTTTACCCAAACACACATGCCTTAAGTGTTCCATTTCCCATACAGTTTTAGGCAGATTCACACTTTGACTTGTATTCAAAATGAAGGTCTGTAAGTTCCACAGCCTTGAAATCAATTCAGGGCATTCGGGTTCATAAACTGCTAGCGCAAGATACCTTAAATGAACCAGCTGCAAAACTTGAGGTGGAAAACAATCAAAGGTAATATGTAGTATGTGCAATACTCTCAACAGTTTATATAGTAAAGGACCATACAACTGTGGAGTAAAACCCTTCAGAGCTCTCGAGTGATTGGAAAGGAGTAGAGTTCGGGAGAGGGGAAGCAATGGCTTCCAAGGAACTTCAATAAAGTCAGCACCAAGGTAATTGAGACGACGACCACAGTGCACAGCATCATCTGTGTAAAAGAGTTCAGGGAAACAACAGAAATTCTCCTTTTGAGCCTCTCTCAAGCCTAAGTCTTGCAGAAGATCATGGACAGCACAACTTTTGATTCGACCATTGGATTTCCTCTCTTTGACAATAATGAGACTACGGTTCACAAGATCTTCCAAACATTCTTCTGCATACTTTTCCAAGTTCTTTACCTTTCTGTTAGTCAAAAAACCCTCAGCAATCCATAACCTTACCAATAGCTGGACACGAATCTCGGTCTGTTCTAGAAAACCACACATATAAATGAAGCAAGCTTTCAAGTGATGTGGCAAGTTTCTGTAACTCAAAGCAAGTATATCTAAGCATTTCTCGTGCTCATCGGTAACAATTGAACCAACAGTTTTTGCAAAAGTGTTCCAACATATCCTAGTCCTTTCCATCTTAGATAGCTGGCCAGCAATAACGAGAATCGTTAGAGGTAGTCCTTGGCATTGTTCTGCAATCTTCTTCCCAATATCCTCTAATTCCAGATGGTCATGTTTACTTCCGAACACCTTATGACGTAGAAGTTCCCAGCTTTCCTCCGAATCCAAGAATCTTAAGCAGTATGGAGGGCTATTGGATTTAGCATGTAATGCTACATTCATAAGTCGGGTAGTTAGTAATATTCGGCTTCCATTCTTGTCATCAGAGAAACACCTTTCTATATGATCCCAATTCTCTGTAGTCCACACATCATCCAAGACGATGAGATACCGATTAAACCTTAACCTTTTATACAACATTTCTTCCAATTGCTCACTATGTTTCTCATGAATCTCATCAGTAAACTCAACAATATCATCAAGTAGACCAATCAACAATCCTTTCACTTGAAATCTTTCACTGTGACCCAAGCACAAATACTAAAGTGATATTTGCTGAGGGGATCATCATAAACCATTCTAGCAAGGGTGCTTTTGCCTATACCACCCATACCAACAAGAGAGACAACCTCCAACTTAGACGAGAAAGAGCAAAGCCGGGTTTTTATTTCCAACACATCGTCGTCTAGGCCAACCACAACGTCTTGTACTACTGGACTTTTTTCTGCTGAATTATCAAGCAAATAGCACTCATATTCATTAGCTTTTTTGTAACAAGACATTTGCTCATACATCTTCATCACTTCCAATTCAATCAATTTGATTTCGTCTACGATTTGGGACAAATACTCCTTGGTGCTATACACTCGCTCATAACACTCTAATGGGTCTGAGTCTTTCCAACTATAGAAAACCAATTCCTCAACATAATCTTGTGCTCTATACGACACATCTCGAATCCGTCTCTCCAAATCTTCCACCATTTCAAGATCATTGCACTTATTTGTAGAATCCACAAGAAATCTCTGGAAAACACTAAGTTTTTCTGAAAGAAACTTACAATGTTCATCTTTATCAAGATTCAGATAAGGGTTAGGACTAAATATCTGATCAAGGGTCTCTAAGCAAACAGTCACAGCAGCAAAGATCATTCAACCAGAGGTTACGGTTCGATCCAAATCTTGTATTAGTCTTAAATTGAAACTAGTAACTTAAAAAAACTAGAATCCCGAACCCATAAGATTCAAATTCTGACTCCGCCCTACCCTTCAAATATGGTTTTAGGGAACATTAAATAAGGGAATTTTGTCTTCTTTGACTATGTACAAGTACCATACACACATCAAATTAGTCCAAAGTGCAAGAACAATAAATAGATAAAAAAGAATCAATCTTTGACAACATATACCAATATTATTATGACAAGAATAAGAATCAAATGAATCCCAAGTGCAAGAACAATAGAAAGATCTTACCCTTTTCTCAAGTGTGAGTAAATGAAGCAGAGGATAATAGAGAATAAGAAAAAAACAAGATTCTTCTTTCAACTTTGTCTTTTAGTAAAACTTAAAGTCATGACTTAGGAGTCAACTTTTTATATAATTTTATGCCAAGTTACTTAGACTCTCATTGTCACTACTTTGAACATCCGACACACGCCCATTAACATTTTTAAAGAGTCCGAGCAACGTAAATTTTATACATCCCTATATTATTAATATCTATATAACTATCTTTTGGGGCGGCTTAGATTGTTTGGCTTGAAACTTGCATAACGAAGGTCTCAAATTCTAAACCTTTTGTCCGCAATGATAAAGGATTGACCAAGCTTGTCTCATGAATCGCACCTAAAGAATAATAGTTGTAAATTTTCTGATCAAGCAAATACCTACCATAAGTCTTGTAAAATTAAAATAAACAAGAAAGGACACAAGAGAAAAGGACCAATTTTGGTGAATGTTTATAAAAAGTAAAACTCAAATGGTACTTGTGACATTACCAACTTTTTTTTTAATACTCAAATGGTACTTGTGAGTAAATTAAAACATTAAATCATAAGAACCATTTTGATTTGTGGAGTGAGGTTAGGTGAGGTTTTTTATTAATGTTTTCTTTAGGAGAAAAAACATAAAGTCACCATTGAAATTGTCCCAAATTTTCAAAAAAATATTTTAAAAGACTATAAATATTCCCTCTGCTTTATTTTAGTTGTCATAATTTTTATTTTTTAGAGTCAAACAATATGAATTTTGACTAACATTTTAACATGCATTATTTTATCATAATGATATAAAAAAAATTGCGATGTATAATACTTTTCTAGAACATAGTTACTCCATAGAGAATGTGCCTCGTGAAATAGGGAACATTTATACATTACAATCCATTAAGGTGCGTTCGTGTTTTGTGGTTGTTGAAATGTCTGTTCAAATATTACAAGAGTCAATAAATATAATTGCCTTATACAAACCTACTTTTATGTTATAGCCTTCATGCTCTTGATCTGACGGTCCTCATTCTCCTACTAATGGTATAGACTTAATGTGTCGTATTTATAGTTTTTTGTCCTTCAATGTGTTTTATTGTCTATTGTTTCTTTGCTTTTGTTATTGCAATATTTTATTGGTTTTATTGTTCCTTTTGTTTCATATGCTAGGTAATACTGATTTCTCTATTATTTGGTACGTCTGCTTTACATACTCAGATACTCTTGTAATTAATATTTTTTAAAATTACTTTGATATATATTATTTCATCTCTTTATCTCCAAAAATTGGAGCTTACACTCCATCCTTATGTGGGATTACATGTTGTTGGAACCAATTGGTCTTTGAATTAAAATTCTTCTTTCAACTTTGTCTTTTAGTAAAACTTAAAGTCATGACTTGGGAGTCAATTTTTTTATTATAATTTTATGTTAAGTTGTTTGAACTCTCCAAAATTGTTATCGCATATGTGTGAGATCCTCTAAAAATACACTATTTTTGGAGGATCCGATACACATCTGTCAACGTTTTTAAAGAGTCCGAGCAACATAAATTTTATACATCCCTACATTATTAATATCTATATAACTATCCTTTGAGAAGGCCTAGCAACAATAAAGGCTGTAGCGGAGCCAGAAATTTTATCATGGGTGTCCAAGAATAATGGTGTGTGGCTGTCAAAATAAAAATATTATGCTATTTGGGGGTTCGATCACGAAACTACTTCATTCAAATGGACACCCATTACCACTGCACCAAAAGCATTGCTCTTGTCAAGGGTGTCCAACTTTAAATATATATCATTTAAATGTAGAATTTGACATATATATACAACGTAATTTTCCGACGAAGGGTGTCCAATTATGGCTGTGACTACGCCACTGAATAAAGGATTGACCGAGCTCCTCTCATGAATTGCACCCAAAGAATAGTCACAAATTTTCTGATCAAGCAAATACCTATCATAACTCTAATCAACGACGAAACAATCATAAAAATAAAATAAACAAGAAAGGACACAAGAGAAAAGGACCATTTTTGGTGAATGTTTATAGAAGTCAAACTCAAATGAACAGGTTTGTAGATATATTTCTGAGCTCTGACCACTACAAGAAAGGTGGGAATTATATGGGGATTTTTCTGGAAATTAGTATGAAAATTTGTAGGAAAATAAGTTTCCTACGAATTTTCATACTAATCCTCAAGAAAATCCCCATGTAATTCACAGTTTTCTTGTAGTGGACATTACCATCATTTTTTTAATACTCAAATGGTATTTGTGAGTAAATTATTGTTTTTATTGGGTAACTTGATGGATTTTTTGGACTCAAAGAAATAAACATTAATTCATAAGAACCATTTTGATTTGTGGGTGGAGGTTAGGTGAGGTTTTTGATATATGTTTTCTTTAAGAGAAGAGAAATAAAGTCATCACTAAAGTTGATTCAAATGTTTAAAAAAGTATCTTAACTTTGTGAGTGTCCTAGTTTTCTTTTGTATATTTCGCTTCCCCGTTTGCATATTTGACTTGTGAATACACAAACAAGGTTAGTATATACAAATTTTGTATTTATACATTTAGAAATTTTTCAAAACTTTGTTTGTATATTTCGCTTGCCAATATACAAATTCTGAATTTATACAATCAAAAACCAAATTATATTAATTCTAAATTTATACAATCAGAAAATCAAAAAGCAAAATTTCCGAAAACTATAGCTACAAATTAAAATTAATCGAAACTCTAGCTATATTACATAATATACTCTAGTTGTTTGCCATTTCTCATAATTTTCTCTTAAGTAATTGGGCCAAAAATATTTACCTTAATAATAGTGTATGTAACATAAATTCATTGTTGACTGAACCTACAGATAAGGAAAAATCAAAGGATGGTCAAAGATTATCTTAGGCCCATGCTCTAATCTAATCAAACATTAATTTTTTTAAGAACTAGAGAAGATGACAAGCAACAAGAAATTAACATAAACATAAAAAGCTTATACTAGATTAATTTGATTATATTATATATAATAACCCTCACAACAA
>JAJOOR010035312.1:0-10717 GCA_036250505.1 Solanum acaule | reverse complement strand
AGGCTATCATGAAAAACAACATAGGAACCTCATCACAACAAAAAGGGAACTATAACTTACCGGTACCTTCATCCGGATTAGCTCATTTTCCCTCTTTCGCTTGAAGAATATAGAAACGGTTTCTCTTTGGAGCATTAGGATCCGAGCCATCAAGAGAAGCTTGTTTGGCCTCTCTCCCTTTTGCCAAAAGTGTTGGGAAATCCCTCATCGTATGACCCTTCTTCCCACACCCAAAGCATCCATGCCGGCAAGGCACTTACCCAAATGTTGCTTCCCACACCTGGGACAAATACACCTTTCAAATGAAGAACTACCTCTATTTCCTCCTTGAGATTTAGGGTTAGACACCCTATCATTGTTGACCATAGGAGAATCTTGGTTGTAGTACCTCTTTTTGGACCTTGGTAGCCTTTGTTCATCGGGTTTAGCTCTTTTTGCCTCCCTATTCCTCTTCCTACGTTTTGTCTCCTCAATTTGGTGCGCGTATATCATGAGCCTTGAGATTTCCATATCATGATGGAGCATGGCCAAACAACATTCTTCTTCAACCAAACCGGAGACCCCCATTACAAACTTATTCATCCTAGCCCTTGAATTTACCACCTAGGTTGGAGCATACTTGGATAGTTTGGTGAGCTTGAGAGAGTACTCCTAAACACTCATACCCTCTTGACGGAGGTTCATGAATTCCTCCAACATTTGTTCCCTCAACTCTAGAGGGAAAAACCTATCAAGAAAGGCTGTCTTACACAATCCCCAATCCACCGGTCCCGCTCATACAAGTTTCTCATCCCTTCATTGATCAAACCACACTTGAGCTATGTCGTTCAATTGGTTGGTGGCTAGTTCCTCCTTTTCTCGAAAAAATACTCCCATGGCATCCACCACTTTAACCACTTCATCTATAAATCCTTGTGGGTCTTCATCAACTTTAGAGCCATGGAAGGTAGGGGGATTCATCCTCGTGAAATATCTAATTCTTGAAGCTGGTGTAATTGCATTGGGGTTTACCCAGGGTCCAACTTCTCGGTTAGCTTGGGGCGTTATGGCTTGAGCTTGAGTGGTGATGGCTTGATCTTCAACCATCATGATTTAGGTCAAAGTTTGGAAAGCCTCCCTTATCTCCACATTAGTCATGACCCCTTCATCATTAGGAGCTTGAGGGTCTTGAGGATCTTAAAGGGGAACCTCCACATTCACATTCTCCTCTTGTGCCCTTCTTGAATTAGCCCTTCTTATATTCATATTCCTATATGCACAAGAAAATGATTAGGAAAAGGATAGTAATAGAACTGTACTCTAAGGCACGACTTCGAGAGTAATGAAAGAAGTGTAACTTTCTAACGTCCTATAGCCTCTCACTCATAGATGTGTCGCGACTCACACCAATGAATAAGACTCTACTTGTCACTACCCAAGTCTACACCCTGGACGTGGCCGGCACTCAAGAACCATTGCTGGTCCCCAAGTGAACCCTCATCCTGGCTGACTACAAGTGGAAAACTGATTCAAGCATACAAAGCTTAAAAACTAAAATAAGAGTTCATAAAGCTTAAATACAAAGAAAACTCTGTATAATAAAATATATACAACTCGCCAAAAAATGGCAACTTTAGTCTTTAAAACATTTAATAAAATAAATGATACAAACTTCTAAACTATACTAACTATTTATGAAGTCTCTAACTGATAAAGATGGAAGTCGAGACAAGACCCACGACATCCTAACAACTGATATAATTGAAAGGTAAATGAAATCCTTCGAAAATAAGGAGGCTCACCATAGCTAACTCGAACTCTCGGATGTATCAACGAAGCTCCTGTTGATGATCCTGAATACCTGTGTCTGCATCATGAGAAGATGCAGGCCAAATGGCTCAGTACGTGGAATGTACCAGCATGTAAGAGGAATTCTAAAGCATAAACATAAGCTTGAAACTTGATAAAAAGAAAACAAATTTACCTCTTCTCAAACTTACCCAACTCAAGGAATACTCAAGGATATTCAAAACTACTCATACTTACTCGACTCAAAAGTACTCAAGGATAAGACACTCAACTCAAAGATATGTTATTTGACTCTAGGTACTCAACTCTGGATACTCAACTTAATATGACTGAACTCATTTCAATATAGAACAATTTAAAATAAGTGCAATATAAAGAAACAAACTATTTAAAAACATTTTGTAAACTCTATGTGTATGCAAGGATACAACATAACTCTAAAATGTATGTTAAAATATAATAAACTGATGTATATAAAAATATAATAACTTCTGTTGGAGTTTCTCTAACCGACAACCATCACATAAGAGCTATTGTGATGATACATCGATCTCCCTCAAGCTGCCAGCGCATCCTATACCCGGCCAAAGGTATAGAACTTGAACTGACTAATGGATCCACTAGTCTATGTGAAAAGGTTTCATCCAAAAAGTATGACCCTTTTCTACCCATGATGGCTACATGGTTTATGGGGGCTGTGAGTTGTCTGAACTCTCCCCCATATCGTTGCTCAATACTACTCCCAAAATATTCTATCTCTTATGTTTTAAAAACGTACTTCTTTCTGTTGATTTGAGATTAGTGCTCAAAAACTTAGCTCAAAGGCTATCTTGGAAATCTCAGTTGCCCTTCTTACTTCATTTTCTAGCTATTACTCTTTTCTGAAAACTAGCCCGAAGGCTCTTTGGAAATCTCAGTTTCCGTTCTTATTTAAATGTGAAAACATTTTTAAATCTCTTTTGGAATACATAGTCCCCATATACTTTTTTGAAGAAAAGAACTTCAACTTTACATCTTTACTGAACTCAAAACTCAAGTCTTAAAACAAAGTTTAAAAATTTGTAAAAAGACTTCTTAAAATATGGTTCATGCCGAATTATGGACTTGAACGACTCAATGCAAGGTTTTCAATAACTATAGATAGAATTCAAATACTTGGAACTCAAGAACTTCAGTGATACTACTCATTTTCAAGAATGCTCAACTCAGAGTTCATGCGAAATTATGAGCATGAACTACTCAACTCAAGGACTCAAATATACTTCTCATCTCAAGACTGTTCAACTTATTGGGTTCATGCGGAATTATGGGCATGAACAATTCAACTCAAGGACTTCATGGGTAACATGTAATAGTTCCATGATTATAAATATAATCTCATAGGGGATTAGGAACTCAATACTTAGAACTTGAAGATACTACTCCTCTCAAAGGTACTTAACTGATGAAGTTCATGCGGAAGTTATGGGCATGAACGACTTGACTCAAGGGTCAAAATATGAATAAGGAACTCATGTATACGACTGTTCTCCTTCTCATACTTACTTACTCAAAATTAAACTCAAATGGATGATAGATCTCAAAGGATTCACAATTGAACTCAAAGGCTTCCTTGAACTCTACTCTTAACGCTCTCTTGAATTTGAATTATGAATTCAAGAGTTATGATTCATGATATGAAGGATGTCAATAACAATATAGCTATTCGATAATTAGGAATAGAACTTTTAAAAGAAACGTGAATTCAAGAACTCAAAATCAACTTATCTCAAGAATACTGAAATCTAGGGAAAGTATCCTAGATTACTCTTTTACTGATCTGAAAGTAGATGTAGGGCGTGAGGACGAACTAGTCCACCACTATGATAGCCTTACATACCTAGAAGAACAAGATTCTTGAAGAATCTTTAAGAAGAACTTGATTAGAAACCTTGAAACCCTAGCTTGAAGGTAAACAATCAAGAAAAACCTTTCTTGAGATTCTTGAATTAGTTTCTTGAAATCTCTGTGGCCATGAATTATGATTTTCATTAGTGAAGATGAAAATCTGATTGTTTTGAGCCTTTTATTAGTCAAGAAATTCGTTTATGCTTTTCTTGGAGATAAAAAAACAAAAACGACTGTTTTTATTATTTTCCCGTCGGCAAATTCGTAACAGCATTGTATAGGTTACTAAAATAGTCATAACTTTTTACTCAGAAATTGGATTGACGCAAAATTGGTGGCGTTGGAAAGTAGATTCAAAAACTTTTAAATGGATAGGTTATGGATCACGTAACTCTTTATATTAAATGAGATATGGTCGTTTGAAGTTGACCCAAGTAGAATCTTACATCAAAACTTAATGAAACTTCAAGAACACTTATCAAAAACTCATCAAGAACTTAAATCCTTAAATTTCAAGAACGAAATTACGCTGAATAAATCATGGTTGAAATGTGGGTGAAAGATCCCAACACTATGGAAGCTTACATACCTCTTAGGGATCAAACCCATGGCGAAAATCTGCTACAACACGCAAGAATCTCGACGAACGCTTGATGCTCTCCTCTTTTCTCCTCTTTTCTCTTCTTTTCTCTTCTTGAACTCTCAACTAAAACCCTAGGCTAATTTTAGGATTATAAAATTGAACCTAATAGGATTAGACCCTTAAAATATTACTAAAAATAAATTAAATCTGATTGGGTAAGGAAAGGACCAAAATACCCCTCTTTATTTTCGGGTAACTTTCCTTAACAAGACAACCTATTTTCAAAAGGTGATATCTCACTCATCCAACCTCAAAACTTAGCAAACTCGGCGGCGTTGGAAAGATAATTTAAAGATCTTTCCTACGATATCTGGTAGAACACCTAACTCATTCTGAACTAGTAGTTATGGTCGTTTGAATCGACCCAAAACTCATACTTAGCTTAACTTGCAAAATCTGAAATTTTGCTATATCCAATTTAATTCTTTTTGGAACTCAAGGTGCTACATCTAGTGACCTTAACACTTAAGAAATTTTAATTCCTCGGTAAAATCTCACTCACTACGATGAACGGTTCGAGTCTTAGTTCGAAAATTTTTCTGGGGTGTTAAACTACGTGTCTTGTGAGACATCAACTCTAAAAACCATTTTCAAAATTTTATGATCTGATACCATGTTTGTCAGGACCCAAGGCAAGCCCCTAGATGCGACATGGCGTACTCGACCCCAAAGGGGTCTGATACATGCCTCATAGCTCATTCATTGCATAAATAATAGAAATAGTATGAAATTAAAAATTTTTATTCAAAAACCATACAATCTAAATACATTCATTTAAAATGCAAGCAGAAGTCTAACGTCTCACATGGCCATCTAAAAACAATACTTGAAACAAAGTAGGGACACAACCCTTTACAAACGAAGTCTTAGCAATAGTTTTAAAATATAAAAGAACTAGAAACATTAAAAGTCCTTGTCCTCGATCGATGAGGACATACCAAAATATGTCTTGGAAGAACTCTATTCGGAGCTTCAACTAGGGGTAAGCAACTCACTTGTTGGAACCTACACTTGTAGTAAAACATAGACGAAGAATGGGTTAGCACAATAAAGTACTACGTAATAATAGCCATGCAAAAACATGCTTAAAAAGGACATTTGATTTGAAAGTCATGCTTTTATGCCATTTTGGTAAAACTTCATGAACATTGTAATAAAGGGATAATATAAGTCACAAACAACATAGAAGCCATTTATCCACATTAGAACATGGTAAACCATATAACCCATTACCTTTACTTTAAGCCTTCACCTCAAATAACCCTCATGCTATACCTTGTACAATGTATGGATAGCGTCCCATGCCACCATCCACACCAAGGCACCACATTAGTTTCACCAAAAGTGAACCTACCATTCAACATTTCCATCTTCTCTAATACTAATATATATAAGAAACGCAAACATTACATAAGTCATGTAAACACATAATGACCATCACCTAATTAAGACAACTCTAAGTCATACATGTGCAATGTGCAAGTAACATTCCATACAGTACTAACAAAAGATGATTTCAAATTTCAAAAATCCCATAAAAAGCTAGGGTTTCAATCTAAGCATGGGTTCAATTCCAAAACATTTTCAAAGGGTTATATGTGATGAATTATGAATGTATTGATTAATTAATGATGAATCATGATGAATTTCCCCCTATGAACCCATGATTTCCCCAAAGTACTAAATTGTGAGTTTGTGATTTGGGTTGAATGATTATGAAAGCATATTGAATTGTTTATGTCTATATTGAATTAGTTATTAAATCATTATGTTCCCCTTATATAATGTAGTATTATAGATGTTTGGGTTGAGATTCATTCATATGCTTGGAGGGCAATTTTATGAAGGATTTATGTATGATCATAATGTGAAGTTTATGCATGTGATCTCAGTAAAAGTATTATGATCACGTTTAGAATGTAATTGTGTTATTATTGAAAGCCAATTCCCAATTGTCACCCATGGATTATGATGATAGAATGTCAAGGGTTTCTTAAATGTAATGTGGTATCTTGAATTGGTAGGCTTAGGCATCCTCTTCTTGTATGAATAAAAGTAACGTGGATTGTTGTATCTTGAATTGGT
This sequence comes from Solanum acaule, assembly GCA_036250505.1. Classification (NCBI taxonomy): domain Eukaryota; kingdom Viridiplantae; phylum Streptophyta; class Magnoliopsida; order Solanales; family Solanaceae; genus Solanum; species Solanum acaule. The sequence continues at coordinate 4,314 of JAJOOR010035312.1, read as the reverse complement.
AGTCTTAGGCATTCTCTTATTGTGTAATGAATGTGTCTTGACTTAATAAATATGAATCGATAGTACAATGACATTCCTTTCATAAATGACTAATGAATGTGTTCTAAGGCTATGCCTTGAATTGATAGGCTTATGGCATTACTTTCATAATGAGCCAATGAACTAATGTAATGATGACTCTTGAATCGATAGGCTTATGGCATTCCTTTCCTAAAGAGTCAATGAACTAATGTAATGATGAATCTTGAATCGATAGGGTTATGGTGTTCCTTTCATGAGGACTCAATGAGCTATCTTAATATTGTACCATGAATCGATAGGCTTATGGTGTTCCTTTCATGTGTAATAATGTACCTTGGGTCGATAGGACAATGACATTCCTCTCAAGTACAATAATGTTAATGTAAATGAACTACTCTATGGGAATGGATGCTAAGCACCAAGTGGATATGGTAAGATGGAAACTCTCCCCACGTTAGGTTAGGGTTCCAATGATCATCTTTCCTATCCCATAAATATGTGCCCACATAGTTTATTAGCTAGTGGATCCACCTAAGCTAAAATGTTAACGGTCCTACCTTAGGCAAGTAGACCACCTCTTTACGGTGTGGGGCTATGACACCGAATTTGATGGTTTTCTCTCATGGTCTATGTCGGTTAATGCTTATTCCCATCATGTGAGATACATGCTATAGTTGCTTGAGAGGTTATATGAAGTGTAGGTCATAGTATGGGATGCCATCCATGCATTACACAAGTAGTCTTTGAGAGGCTATGGTGTGATTATCGAATGTCTTAATGTCTAATCAATGAATGTGCTCAAAAGGAAGCTTATGAAGAATGTTGACTTAAATGCATAATGTAATGATGCATGCTTACTGGGATTGTACTTATGAAATGTTTATGTTCCTTATACATTAGTATTATCTTAAGATGAGTATGAAGAATGGTAAGTTCATCTATGGTGGCCTCAAAGTGGTACTTTGTATGGATGGTGGTATGGATGTTATTCATACATTGCACAAGTATAGCTTAGGTTCATTTAAGGTGAAGACTTAAATGTGATTAAATGACTTATATGTTGATTATTTTTGTATCTTATGCCTTTTGCTAGTTCATGTAGTTTTCTCAAATTAGCATATAGCATGATTTTAAAGCAAAATGTCCTTTTTAAGCATGACTTTTGCATGACTATCATACTTAGTACATTAAATGTGCTAACCCGTATTTCTTCTATTTTTCTACAAAGTGTATGTCTGGCAAGTGAGTTGATTCCTTCTAGTTCAAGCTTGAGTTGACTATTCATCAAGTTTGTGGTATGTCCTCATGGATTTGAGGATAAGTGCTTCATTGTTATTTAATTTCTTCATTGTACTATACACTTGTTAGACTTCTATTGTAAAGGGTCGTGACCCTACTTTTGATTCAAAGATATTTCCAAATGGCCATGTGAGACAAGTATAGATTTAAAAAGAGTTTTAAATTCTGTACTATTTCTATTATTTTATGTGATGACATGCTATGAGGCTTGTATGAGACTTTTCGGAGTCTTGTACGCCGTGTCACATCCGGGGTGTAGGCTCGGTTCGTGACAGTGAGTCCTCACAACATCCGAGGATTTGACCACTACATTATTATGTTCCTTTCATTTCATGTTTTGAACATTGTTGTACGGGCTGCATCCTGAGATTATATCGTATTAGATGGTTTGTGAGACAAGTGTGTTAGACTTCCGCTTCGTTTTATAAAAGTTTGATTGTGTTTATTTTGTTTTGAATCTTATCCATTTTACATTATCTTGACTATAAAAGCTAAGTGGCTTATATGAGGCCTCTCGGGGTCTTGTATGCTTTATTACATCTAAGGGGTACCCCTGGGTCGTGACAATTATTTCTGTGAACATGTTATTTGCATTTGTTCTGAGACATTATTATGATATGTGATATGTGAAGTGAGGAAGAATAAGAAATTAAAGAGGATGTGCCATTTCGAGGGACGTATCACACGCTGCGGTGGTTATTATGATTCCAGGGGTGTGTCACACTCCTCGACGGATTTTATTATCAAGGGATGTGTCGCACACCACGTTTATTATCGAGGGTTGTGTCGCACGCCGTGATGGATGCATGGACAAATATGTCCCCCATGGGCCCCAGATTGAGAGACAAAGGGTGTGTATCGTTAGGTCAGACATGCATCACTATACTTGATATTGCATTTCATTGCACTGCCTATCTTTATCATCTAAGAACTTATGAGTGCCTTTCAATGGAACTTGTGTTTGCTGAATCTGATCTTGTGTGTTGCTGGCCTGTATTGTAAATGTTATGTGGTTGAACTATGTGCTATGTAAATTGTGAACAATTAGGTTGGACAGGTTTTATGCAGGTTGTAGTTGTCGAGGTTTGGTTTGGGTGTAAGGAGTGCCCGTATTCTATACCCTTAATTAGCTTGTATTTAGGAGTTTTCTTGTTGAGTACCGTGTTGTTTGGTACTCAACCCTTGCTTCTTCATTTTTGTAGGTTACTAGCACGGATCTTCGTAATACTCTCTTTCCTCCTCTTGTCCGGGGCTTCCTAAGGAAATTTGTGAGGTAGTTGTTTGTCATCTCAGCGGACCCTCTTTCTCCTTATTTATGATCTTATCCTCTTCTAGAAACAATGTCATTGGAGACTTGTGTGTTTCTTTTGAATCAGTTGTAATACTTTAGAGGCTTGTACATGTGAGAACCAAGTTTTGGGGATTTTATTAATTAAGTTGACTTACTTATCCACACTTATGATATTTTAAGATTTCAATCTATCTAACTTTCACATTTTTCTGATATTTGGGATTTAGGTTGACTTGTATTGGTGGGATAAAATGAGTGACAGACATCACATCCACATTTTGGTTGTGACATTTTTTGAAAAAAATAATGTTTGGAAAATCCTTAAAACTACTTTTAAATTGAAGCAGAAGCAATTTTTCTGCTATTGGGAAAAAGCTAAAAATTTCTGTTTTTTTTAAAAAGAAGAAGCAGAAAAATAATGTTTTGAACACTAAAATATCTTTACTTTGGTATCTAGGGGTAAAAACAATAACAATTCATGGAGGAGGAAGCAATAGTGTCAAAAACATCGAATTGTCGTAGGGTGAGTATGGTTTTTTATTTCAAATGAATTCAACTGATTAAGTTAATAGTTGAGACATAATTATTTATTTAATCGTGTACTAAAATGAACTAAAACTCAAACTAGGGTTAACGAGGAGCTATTACACATCATTGTGAATGAGGAAAAGACAGAAGAATAGACCGAGGATTTTTAAAACTCTTATTCTAGAGATAGGCGGAGTAAGTTTAGGAGGCACTTCATTTTTTGTTGTTGCTATTAGATATGCTCATCAGAGTTTAATTGGTATTATAAATTTTGTCTACTGTTTTGTAGGTTTTGTAACAATAGTTTTGATGTTTAATTTGAATTTGAGAATCTATAGAGTTTTAGGCTTTGTTTCTCGATTATTGGTACAAGTACAGTGAAAAATGGTCTTCTAGTTTGCGTGTCATTCTGAAACTTTATTATGTTGAAAGGAGGAATGGAAGTTGTGTCCTTCTTGTTGGACGAATGTTCTGTAGTTTTTATTATTGCAGTTGTTGACACCAAATTTTGGTGTGATATTTTTCAAAATTAATATTTTCAAATATTTTATTTATTAAATAGTTCAAAATACATGTTTTGTAATTTCGATGCAATTTTTTGAAAATGAAAATGTTAGGATTTTTACTAGTTAATTTTGACTATATCATTTTTGTCACAATTAGTTGAATATGTTGTGATTATTTGTTCAGTTTTATTAAATCATTATTTTTGTTAAATTTCATTTTTACATGTCATTGGTTGCATTAACTACATTTGTTAACATTCCCTTTATTCATTATATTTGTTAATATTTATTTTGGTAGTTTTAGCAAAGTCTAGAAATACATTTAAATAAAGATAAGATTTGATACACATATATTTCAAATTAATTCTAATAATGAAAAAGGGGTAATAAAAGGCAATGTGTTTAATTGTTTATGTGTGATTGTGTTCTTTATTGAACCCGTATACTTGTGATAGCTGAGGTGATTACATTTCATATTGATATTTGATTGAGATCATCATCCCCTTTATTTGAAATTATATTGTGCACATGCATTGACATGAGATTGAGTATAAGTTGGGCACGTGGAGATCGTCCGTGCTGGGGATGGTGAGATGTTAAGATTATAATTTGGGCACGTGGAGATCGTTCGTGCGGAATTTGTTTGATTTATGATAGTGCGTTGAGATC
>JAJOOR010035311.1:0-12227 GCA_036250505.1 Solanum acaule | reverse complement strand
TATGTCGCCACTTAAAGACATTTTTAGTGGCGACAAGAAATGCCACTACATGTGAAAAATTATAGTGGCGACCTCAGTTGCCACTAAAAGTCAATTTTCAGCGGCGACTTATGTAGCATTTACTTTGTGGAACTTTTTTTTGTGGCGTATTATTTCAAGTTTTGCAGCGAAAATGTCGCCACAAATATATTATTTTGTGGCAACTTTTGAGGGTCGTCACAAAATACTTTTAGTTATGGAAGTACTTGCCACGGTGCTCTAGTCGCCATTAAAAGTAATCTGTGGCGACATTTTGGGTTATTGTGGCGATTTTTGTCGCCACTAAATGATAGATTTCTTGTAGTGTACCTTTGAAAATAGAGGAATATGGGAACTCCATGAATGGAAAAAATCTATGGATGAAACTATGATACCTTGAGTTCAAATGCTAGCTTTCAATGGAGGAATTTAGACCTTGAATTGAAACCCTAGGTTAAATCCTTCTTCTTCTTCAAGTTTCTAGAGAGAGAAATAATTTGGAGAGGAGAATTGGTCTTTTTTTGTGAATTTGGAAGAATGAAGTGAATAGGCTAATTTGGGGGTTGAAAATACTTATATAAGGGTCTTAGTGAAGGATAAAACTACATAGTATAGGAAGTAATTAATTAGAAAAAGACCCAACTGCCCCTAAAATTAACTGACAGCTGACCACCAACGGACCCAGTCGATGGACCGTGGTTTGATGACCCACGGCCCATCCTGGTGGACCGTCATTGGTCATCACAAGGTAGCTTTTGGGCCAATGAACCACAGACCATAGTCTGTCCCTACGATCCGTAGGTCAAACCGTGGTCATGAGCCTCGACAACTTTGCCAAGGTGGCCAATCCACGAACCACACTACAGTCTATGGTCTTACCCACGGGCCGTGATTGGCCTCCGTGGCTGGCACCTGCATTTTCCCAAAAGTTGCTTCATTTCCCTTTTTCGGATATGGGGTGTTACAATATCTCCCTCTTGGGGTCATTCGTCCTCGAATGATATTCAAACTAGTTCTAAAAGAGTAGGAGAGGAACTAACAACCCAACCCACAATGCAACTTCATCTAAATGCATGCAATAAAGGAGGAACTATTGACTCCTAGCTAGGATGATATCAAAGCATCATAAGAGGGGTGAAACTAATTCTAATAGAGCACCATGCATGCAATGGACAAATCAAGGAGGAAACATCAACTCTAAGCTAAACCTACTCAATGCATCATAAGGAAGTATGAACTACATCTTGCAACCCAATATGCATCAATTTTCAAATTTACTCATGTTCAAGGAGGAACTACCTTCTCCAAGCTAAAAGCATGCTCAACACAATCTCATGGATCCTATATGCAATTTGTTATCAAAAAGCATAGCTAAAGCATGTTCATCAATTCATCTCATGAAGTCTATAGGAAACTCATACACAATGCACAACAACATGAGTAAAATCAATCATATAAACTCATTTTCTTTCAAAACACAATGTTTTCATGAACATGCATAACATAAGTAAATCATGGAAACACATAAAACACATGACTCCAAAACAAAGAACAAACCAAGAGGAACACACTATCTCAAGCTAGAATAGGAGTAGAAGGAAAAAGATGAGGATATCGAGACATCATATCGACCTCGGCCTCCCAAGTAGCACCCTCAACTAATTGATTCCTCCACAACGCTTTCACGGAAGCTATTTCTTTATTTCTGAACTTCTTGACTTGCTAGTCTTGAATCAATACTGAAACTTCCTCATAAGAAAGATTCTCCTTAACTCCCAAACCATCTAAGGAAACTAGGGATGTCAGATCTCCAACACACTTCTTAAGCATAGAGACATGGATAACTGGATGCATTGATGCCAACTCATTCGGCAATTCTAACTCATAAGCAACTTACCAACACGTCTCAAAATCTGATATGGGCCTAGGCCTAAATATCGGGGACTAAGCTTCTCTTTCTTGCCAAATTTCATCACACCCTTCATGGGTAAAATTTTCAAGTAAACCCAATCATGAATATCAAACTCAAGATCCCTTCTTCTCACATCGACATATGACTTTTGCCAACTTTGAGCCATTTTCAACCTTTCTCTAATAAGTCAAACTTTCTATATGGCCTAATGTACCAAATCGGGACCTATTAGGGCAACTTCACCCCCCTCAAATCTTCCTATAGGAGACCTACACCTCCTACTATTCAATGCCTCAAATGGAGCCATACCAATACTCGAGTGATAGCTATTGTTATTGGCAAACTAAATCAATAGTAAATAGTCATCACAATTGCCTTTAAAATCATTCACACAAGACCTTAGCATGTCTTCCAAAGTTTGTATAGTTCCCTCCACTTGGCCATCGGTTTATGGAGGAAAAGTCGTGCTAAGTTTGACCTTAGTGCAAAGACACTTTTGGAAAGACTTCCAAACCTGAGAAGTGAACTGGGTACCACGATCGAAAATAATGGAAAACGACACTCCATGCAACCATATCATTTCTCTCAAGTGTAATTTGGCATAGTCCTCTGTCGTACTGGAAATCTTGACGGCAGGGAAATGAGCCGATTTCGTCATCCAATCTACTATCACCAAAATTGAATCATCTTGTCACCGGGTGCGAGGAAAACATACTATAAAGTCCATATTCAAGTATTCCCACTTCCAAGTAGGAATGCTAATGTCATAGGATAAATCTCACGGTTTCTGATGCTCAACCTTCACTTGTTGACAATTAGGACACTTAGCCACAAATTTCGCAATATCCTTCTTTATCCCATTCCACCAATAGACCTCCCGCAAATCAAGGTACATCTTGGTGGCTCCTGGGTGAATGGAATACCATGAACTATGAGCTTCTGTTAGAATTTTTTCCCTCAATTCATCAACATTTGGAACACATAAACGACATTTGGTATCTAAGTATACCATCTCCCCCTTGGGAGAAAGCCTCAACGGATTTCTTAAGCATCATTTTTTTCAATTCTACCAAAATTGGATCAATACCTTGCTTGGTTTACACATCCGCCACAAAAGATGATTCGAGCCCATTGTGAACCATAACACCACCCTTGGTGGAGTCCACTAGTTGAACACCTAATCAGGAAAATCTATGAGCATCTCGAACCAACTCTTTCTTTTCTTCTTCAATATGGGCAACACTACCCATAGATAACCGACTAAGAGTATCCGCCACCATATTTGCCTTTCCGGGGTGATAGAGAATACTCACGTCATAATCTTTCAGTATCTCAAGCCACCTTCTTTGGTAAAGATTTAGATATTTCTAATTAAACACATATTGCAAACTCTTGTGGTCGGTAAACACATCTACATTAACTCTATATAAATAATGCCTCCAAATATTTAAGGCAAAAACAACCACCGTTAGTTCAAGGTCATGGGTCGGATAATTCTACTTATGTATCTTAAGTTGCCTTGAGGCATAGACAATAACTTTCCCATTTTGCATAAGCACCCACCCTAACCCAATTCTTGAGGCATCACAATAAACCATTCGTCCCTTCCGGTAAAGTCAACACCGGAGCGGAAGTTAGTCTATCCTTCAACTCTTGGAAACTCTTCTCACATTTTTGGACCATACGAATTTAACCTTCGTTTAAGTCAAAGTCATCAAAGGAGAGGCAATTGAAGAGAATCCATCAACAAACCTTTTATAGTAACTAGCTACCCAGGAAACTTCTAGTAACCGAAAGAGTTAGAGGTCTAGGCCAACTCTTGACCGCATCCGTCTTCTTTGGATCTACCTCAATACCATTACTTAGAACAATATGACCAAGGAAAGCTATGGACCTTAACAAAAATTCACATTTGTTAAACTTTGAAAAGAGTTGTTGGTCCTTAAGAATTTGCAACACAATCCTCAAATGATCAATATACTCATTATCCTTCTTGAATAGATCATCATATCATCAATGAACACAATCACAGACATATCAAGGTATAGTCTAAACACCCTATTCATCAAATCTATAAACGTCGTCCGAGCATTATTCAACCCAAACTACATTACCAAAAACTCATAATGACCATATCGAGTTTAAAAGGCCATCTTCGAATATCATCTTCTTTCACCCTCAATTGGTGTTAACTCGATCTAATGTCAATCTTCGAGAAATAACTTGCTCCTTGAAGTTGGTTAAATAAATCATCTATCATTAGAAGAGGATACTTATTCTTAATGGTCACTTTGTTCAAGTGACGATATTCAATACACATGCGAAGAGAACCATCTTTCTTTCTAACAAACAAAACTGGAGCACCTCATGGAGGATACTCGATCGGATGAAACCCTTATCCAACAAATCTTTCAACTGTTCTTTCAACTCCTTAAGTTCTTTCGGAGCCATTCTGTAAGGAGGAATAGAAAAAGGTTGCGTATCTGGGAGAATGTCAATACCGAAGTCTATTTCCTGCTCGGGAGGAATATCGGGTAAGTCATATGGGAACACTTCCGCAAACTCATTAACAATGGGGACCGACTCAAGAGAAGGGGTTTCAAAATCTTCATCCCTCAACCTAACTAGATAGTAAATGCAATCCTTTGAAATCATCTTTCTAGCTTTAAGACAAGAGATAAACTGACCCTTGGGCATAGAATTTCCCCCCTTCCACTCTAGAGTAGGCTCATTCAGGAACTGAAACTTGACTACACGAGTTCTACAATCAATAGAAGCATACCATGAGTGCAGCCAATCCATACCCAAGATAACATCAAAATCTAGCATATCAAGCTCTACCAAGTCAACAAGAGTATCTTTATGGGACAAGGAAACGAGACACTTTCTATAGACCCTTTTCACCACAATAGAATCACCAACAAGATTAGAGAGAGAAAAAGGTTCTAACAATACATTCGGAAGAACGTCAAACCTCATAGCCACATATGGCATAAAAAAAGACAAGGTAGCACTGGGATCAAGTAATGAAAAGCCTCTTGCTCACCACGAGTCTGAAGTGCATAAAACCTATTTTGCTTAGGAACATTGGACCCAAACCACTAGTAGGAGCTTGCTTTCCTTCTCTTCCTTTAGTCGTAAGCATCGGGCAATCCCTTATTTTATGGCCACTCTTACCACAACCAAAGCTACCATCCATGCCAGCTAAGCACTTACCCTCGTTCTTTCTTCCACACTTAGCACAAGTACGCAAAGTCATTGAAGATCCCCTACCATTTCCTCCTTGAGGCTTAGGGTTAGACACCCTATCTTTGTTGAACTTAGGAGGAACATTGGAGGAACCTTGACCAGAAAACCTTTGTCAAAATCTAAGGCAACTATACCCATCGGACCATGCATGAGAGAAATTACCATCACTGGTCTTAGCCCTCTGTACCTCCTTAGACTTTTCCTTGAGTTTCTCTTCCTCCATTTATCGTGCATGGACCATGAGATGAGAGATGTCCATATCATTAATGAGCATAGCGCTACGACACTCTTTAACCACCATTTCGGACACACTCGATACGCACTTACTCATCATTGTCCTTGAGTCGGCAACCATAGTTGGAGCATACTTCGACAATTATGTGAACTTTAGAGCATATTACCTCACACTCATACTTCCTTGTCGAAGGTTAATGATCTCAAGCACCTTAGCCTCCCTCATCTCAAGGAAAAGGAACCTATCAAGAAAAAGCAGCCTTAAACTTCTCCCAATAAAGAGGGCCTGCATCATCCGATCTCCCTTCTTTCCATTGGTTATACCATATTTGAGCCACACCCTTAAGTTGATAAGAGGCCAACTCCGCCTTTTCTACCGGTGTAACTCCCATGATCATCAAAACCTTATAGACCTCATCAATGAACTCATGAGGATCTTCCTCAACCTTACAACCATGAAACTCCAAAGGATTCATCCTAGTGAAGTCCCTCACTCTAGATACCGTCGTACCGACCTTTGGATTCATGAGAACCACAACTCTCACGACCCAAGGGTACCCCCTAGATGTAACATGGTGTATAAAACCCTGAAGGACTCCATACAAGACACCTAGTTCTCATAACATAAGCAATAGAACAATAAGATTAAAATACATTTCAAGTCTCAAAAAGGTTTTCATAAAAGAAAGTGTAAGTCTAGACACTTTGTCTCATCGTAGCCATCTATTACAATATTGAATGAAATAGGACCTAGCCCGTACAACATGTTCAAAAAGGAAATTACATGAAAGAAACTAAACCATAAGAAGTTTGTCCTCAAACCATGAGGAATCACCAAGCTCAGCGAAACAATCAAGTCCAAGCTTTAGCCACGAGAATTACCACCTTGGGAATTAGATCCTACACTTGGGAAAAATGTAGGTAAAAGTAGGCATTAGTACAAAAATGCACTAAGTATGATAGTCATGCATAAAAACATTTAAAACATGATAAAAGTGACATTTCATTTGAAAGCATGCACTTTACTATGTTTAAACATCTTCATGGAGATAGTTGGAAAACATAACTCCAAACGTCATCTTCAATGCAAGCTAGCATTATCTTTAAAACTTTTGAACACTTACGGAATACTTCTTTAAGCATGCCTTAGTTCATGATTACTTTGAACACTTACGAGATGCTTCTTTAAGCATGTCTTTGTCCAATATTAAACCTCTTGTTATTGTGGGAAATAAGCCTTAACTAGCATGAGACCATGTGAGGTTAACGTGGAATCCGATGACTCCCTCACCGAAAAGGGGTTGGTCCACTTGCCTAAGGTAGAAACCAGTGTTCAGGGAAGCGTGAAGCGGAAAAAAGCGATAAGGCCCCGCTTCACGCTTTAAGCGAAGCGTGAAGCGAAGTGCTTGCTTCATTGAAGTGAAGCGTAAATTAAAAGAAAAGAGACCAAAATGAATAAAGACAATATATATAACCAAAATTTCAAATTAAAAACCAAAAATTAGACATCACAAATCCTCCATATAACATAACTCAAGAAAAATCAAAGTTATATGCATGGTTCAACATCTAATTTTTTTAATTCTACAATGTTTCTACTACAAGATTATCAAAATCTTGTATTCCTCCATTATCATTATACTTCTCATCATCTTCTTCAAGTCCATCACTATCTCTTTCAACTTCATCCACTAGGAATAGACTTGTAGCTACCTCTTTTCCCCTCCTATGTGAGCTTGAAGTATTTCCTCTTAAATCATAACGGTTCTCCTCAACCCCACCTGCCTCCCCAACAACACCCCAAGTGAAGTCAGAATCTCCCTCAAAACTTTCTTCATCTTCAGCATTCTTAACTCTAGTTAGCCATTCATTAGCATCGTGAATATTGTCCAAACGAATCGGATCAATCACATTGCGAGCATTGTAACGACGCCTCAATGTTCTATTGTATTTTATGAACACTAGGTCATTGAGGCGCTTGAGGGTTAGTATATTCCTTTTCTTGGTATGAAGCTGCAAATAAATTAGGGCAGGTAATTAGTAAGAGATAAGATAATTAAGATAACTTAGTTATCTCAATATAATAAATCTTTTCTCTATCTTACATGTTCAAACACACTCCAATTTCTTTCACACCCTGATGAGCTACAAGTTAGACTTAGAACTTTGATGGTGAACTTTTCTAATTCTAGAGTTTCTGAGCCATACAACCTCCACCATTCAACTATTCAAGTAGAACAACTCAAAATTTAGCAAGTCTAATGAAATAATTTAAAATCTAAAGCTAGAATGAAACATAAAAACACTCATTCACCTGGTGACTTCTTCATTCTTTGTCTAATAGTCATTTGTAATCCAAAAAGTCCATCAGCACTCCTATAAGTGCTTATCTCATCTGTTATGGAATTTTGGACGTCTTCATCGACAACCAACTTAGCAACACATTTATGGAATCCCTTCCACACTTCTTTAGTCAATAAATTATTTTCTACATTATCATTAAAAAGTGATGGGTTCAAAATATTCCCAGCTGCATGCACATGTTGGTGAAGTTGAGTATTCCACCTTTTATCAATTATCTCAAAAACTTTTGCATATATATACTCATTAGTAAATGTTTTTTGAATAGCTCCCTTAGCCCTATCCATTACTTCATAAATGTACCCCATTGGTGGTTTTTGCTCCCCATCCACCAAACGAAGTACCTTAATCAAGGGACCACCAACGTTGAGAGCATGCACAAAATGATTCCAAAAGGTATAAGAAAGCATTATGCGTGCAACTTCTTTTCCTGTCACTTCTTTTGCAAATTTACTAGTGTTCCATTCTTCTGAAATGAACAAGCTTCTTAAATTGGCCTTTTGTGTATACATGTTATGCAAGGTCAAGAAAGCAGTAGCAAATCTAGTCTTGCCAAGTTTCACCAATTTTTTTTTGTTTTGTGAATCTCCTTATCATATTCAATAATAAAGGCCTTTGAACAATGTAGGAATGTACCCTAACTGCCTTAGTGAAAACACCTGTGAAGGGTTTTTTCTTGAAAATGTCCCCAAAGATCAAATTTATGCAATGGGTTGCACATGTAGTCCAATATATGTGCGGGAACAGTCCTTTCAACATATCACCCGCTTTAACATTTTCAGCTGCATTATCTGTAACAACTTGAACAACATTTTCTGCTCCAATCTTCTCTATTGTGTTCTGAAATAAGGAGAACATTTTGATTGAATCAGTAGACGAGTCACTCGCATCAATGGATTCAAGTCAAGAAATAAGCTTCCTTTTGGAGAATTCACCAACACATTGATGATCATTTTTCCCGTTCTTGCCGTCCACTTATCCATCATAATGGAACATCCAAACTTGTTCCATTCTACTCTATGTTCTTCCACAATATTTTGTGTCTCTTCCACTTCTTTGGCTAGACAATTGACAATAACTTCGTGATAAGTGGGAGGCTTCATTCCTGGACCACATTGCCCTATGGCCTCAATGAAGGCTCCAAAAGTGTTGGTATAATTGACACAATTGAAGGGGAGCCCTGCATCATACACCCACCGTGAAAAGGTTGCAACTGCGCGTTCCCTTAAAATTCCCTTGGCAACATCCTGCAAACTTCTTTTACCATTTTTCCCTGCATCATCTCCTGACTTTTGTGGAAAATAACAATCTAAAGGACCTTTTCTACCGGTTGTCCGCAACTTGAAGAGATTGTTGCATTCATTGCTTGTTTTTGTGACTTTGTATGAAGTGATAAATCAACAGCTTCACCTTACTCCATTTCTTCGTCGTCATCATCATCAAGATTCGTCACATCCAGTTGATGTAACATTTGACGTTTTAGATCTTTTTTTACCCTCAACATATCTTATAATTTCTTCCCTCACAACATCTGGGCATTTTGAGCACCGTACGACATTCTTAGAAGTAACCATAAGATGTTCCTTGCGACGAAAGATTCCACCTTTTGATTGCTTGTTACAAAACGCACATTCAACTGTAGATCGATCGGTCTCACTAACTTTTTTTCCATATTTCCAGGCTGGATCAGTCATTATTTTTTATCTTTCTGTTACGTTTGAAGAAAAAACAAATATTATTTTCTAATAAAAGGAGACTGCTCTTGAAATAAAACCCTAGAGGAGTAGTCAAACTAAACTGGGTCTCTTGAAATAAAAGGAGACTGCTCTTTTTTTACTTTTATCGATCTTTTAAGACCTAAAAAAATTAAGCGTCGCTTCTTGGGCTTCGGCCCGCTTCCTCGCTTCAGCTCTTCATCCTTTGAAGCGGCCGCTTCTTTTCAGCCTCATCGCTTCTAGTCTGTAAAGCATATAAGGCTCACATTGCTTCACTTCATCGCTTTAAGAGATGAAGCCCTTGCTTTCCTGAACACTGGTATAACCTGTAATCTTAGCTTCGGTGGATCCACTAGCTAAATAACCTATGGGGGCACATAGTTTATGGTATAAGGAGATTGTTACTAGAAGCCCAACCTTACTATGGGAGAACTTCCATCTCAAGAGATTGCTTCTAGAAATTCGGCCTTACTACGGGAGAGCTTCGATCTCATACAATATCCACTCGGTGCTAAGCATTAAATTCCCACTGAGTAGTTATTAAGGCTTGACTTAACTCCATTACTCATGAAAGGGTGCCCTTGGCCTACTAATTCAAGATAAATCACTATAAGAGCTCATTAGTTACTCATGAAAGGGTACCCTTGGCCTACCGATTCAAGATACATCATAAAGATAACTCTTTAGATCATGCGTGAGAACATTTCACCATCCATGAGTACTTGTTTTTAGATTCAATTAGGTGAGAAAGCCTTTCAACCTTAGAACCTTCATTATGCGAGAACATATCTCACACTCATGCATTGGTGTGTCTATGAGAAAGTCCTTTCAACAACATCATAAATACTTCACTCTCAAAGCATTATTAAGACAATTGCATAGATTTCATAGAAAATGCATAATCTCATACTTTACCTCCTTGAGGTTCCAAACTTTTTTTCAATCATCACATCTAGAATTCAAGAATTATACATGGATATCATTATAATTCAAGTGATTATACCACCTCATGCATAAATTCATAAAACTCCTCTTTTATCAACAAAGACCCACATCATATCAATAACTTTGAGAAATATGGAAATTTCATGGGTTCTTGAGGATACATCATCAAAATCATAGGAAATAATAAATTCATGCTTAATATAATATAATTCAACCATTAGAATCAAGTTTGAAAGGAACCCATGACTTTGGAATCAAACCCTAACAATTGGGGATTTCTATCTTTTTGAAATTGCAGATTTTGAGAGGACTCCATGGATGAAAGCTATCCATGGATGAAAACTATCATATCTTAACAGCAAAGCCCAATAAAATTGATGTACAAAAGCTTTCTCTTGAAACCTAGCTTGAATCTCCTTCTTCTTCTTCTTCTCCAAGTTTCAACAGAGAGAAATATTTTGGAGAGGATGAACTTTGGGGAAATTTTTTGGGTTTTGGAAAATATTACTTAATTAGGTGAGTTTTAGAGTTAAAATGACTTATATAGTGACCCTAGGCTTTGGAAAAACAACCTCACTTAGGTTGGATTAAAATCAGAATTGACCAATTAACCCTCAACTAAAAGTCACTCTCCCAAGGACCACGTGAGGTCCTACGAGCCGTGGTCCCCTCCGTGGACTTTGAGGCAGTGGCTAGGCCACCTTGGGTTGGCCTCTCAAGTGGTGAAAGCATCACCATGAGCCTTTCCACGAGTTGTGGTCTTCACCACGGGCCGTGAAGTGGCTCGTGGAGGTATGCCAATTTTGGGCAACATTAGCGAGGCTACTGCCTCACCACCACCGGTGGCACCACGGGCCATGGTGGCCACCATTCTCGTGGCAAGGTGGGAAGTGCCTTGGGAGAATTGGGAAGCCTTGGCCCTTTCTATTGGCTCTTGCCCCTTGTCCTTTGCTTTTACCCTCACACTACACTCTAGTTTAGTCTACTAATTTCCGGGGTGTTACAATATCTCCCCCTTGGGAACATTCGTCCTCGAATGACGATTTAGACACCTTACAGAAGTAAAGACTCAAGACTAGCAGCCCATCATGCATGCAACATCATAACAAGGAAGTCGGAACTACATCTAACAACACATTATGCATGAAAACTCAACATTTCTCATGTTCTTAGGAGGAATTTCCTTCTCCAAGCTAAAAGCATGCTCAACACAATATCATGGAGCCTTTATGCAATTTACTCTCAAAAAGCATAATTAAAGCAAATTCATCAATTCATCTCATGAAGTCAATATGCAATTCATACTCAATGCACAACAACATGAGGAAAATCAATCATATAAACTCATTTTCCTTCTAAACATATATTTCTCATGAACATGCATAACATAGGGAAATCATGGAAAATCTCATATAACACACATTACTTCCAAAAATGTGAGGTGAATTGAGGGCCACGATCAGAAATAATGGACAAAGCACTACAAGAAATTTGATTATTAAGGACGAATTATTTTATCACTTAAAAATCATATTTCGTCACAAAAATAAATTTATGACAAAAAATATTTTGTCAATCTTTCGTCTCTAAACGCTCGTCTCTAATAGTATATAAAGACAATTTAGTGTGTCGTCACTAAAAGTCTTATATTAACTACAAAAAGAATATTTGTCCCCAAATGCAAAGTATTTGCAACGAACTTATTTGTCATTAAAATGTAAATATTTTGTAGCTAAAAATGTCATATCGTCACTAAAAGTGTGTCTAATAATGACAAAATTTATTTGTCACTA
>JAJOOR010035310.1:0-14617 GCA_036250505.1 Solanum acaule | reverse complement strand
TAAGAATATAATAATTTACTATTTTAATTTTTAGTTATACATATATATAATATATTAAACAAAAAATATTAATATAATTAGTAGTATATTAGACTAAAAATATAAAAACCCTACGGAATAATTAGCACTACTTAACAATTAACTCTCCTCTCTACTTTTAGTTATTTAACCTTTAGGTTTTACTTTTTAGTATTACTTATTTACTTTAGTTAGTTTATAATTAACTAATATTAGCTTTTGCACGATTATAAATATCTGCAATTTGATTAACATCAATAATTCAGATTGTGTTTTTTTTTTTAGAAAAATAACGTAAGAACTTCATTTAGTTACCATAAGCATGGCCTCATTTGCTACTGTTTTGACTTTTGTCTATGATTTGGTTTTATTTGATTCTCTTTATTGCATAAAGGGGACCTTGTTTTATATATTACGGTGATCGAAAATTGACCAAGTCTTTGTTGTGATGACCAAAATACAACAAGTTGGTCCTTGTTGTCCCGTTTGGAATGATTATTTTGATGTATGCGTATCGCGTCAAATTATTGGATAAGTCATATATTTGTTTTTGAAAGCATTTTCTTATTGGTCAAACCGAAAACCGAACCGTTAAAGACCGAAAATCGATAACAAATATCTTATTGGTTTGGTTATCGGTTTAGCATATTTAAAAACCAAAAACCGATAAACCGAACCGATAATACTTATAACCGAACCGAACCGACCGATACACACCCCTATTAAAATGAGGACAAGCTTTTTCTACGACCAATTAAGTTTGATTAATTTAACATGGTCGGAAAGAGGAGAATAGTAGCTTTTAAGTCAAAAAATAAAAAATAGGGGAGTCCTGCTTTTAGTTTTTAATTTTATTGAAGTCATTTTAAACTTATTTTAAAGTTTGTCAAACATTTCTAAAAGATTAAAATGACTTAAAAGTAGATTTGACCAACTTTTAGGCTATATTAATTAACCCAGTAATATTGTAATACAATTAAGGAGTATATAATAGTATTATTATTCTAATATTACGTGTTTGAAAAATGCAGGGAAAGGTAGCAGTAAGAAGAAATATTGCGTAGGAGAAATGGAATATATAATGATGGAGAGCTTAGCCATGAATATGATCCACATTTCATTTTGAATATAAAATATACTAGTACTATCTTGTAAACAATGAGTCTCCATTTTTCACCTAATTATTCGATGAAAGAAATACATAAATTTCATGTCATAGAGGCTCATTTGTACTATTGCCAGTTCATATATATAAATAACCAGTTTTCTTTTTCGAGGATACGAGAGGTTACAATGTTTTTTATTTACTACTTCATTGTTATTTTTTACAAACTGTATTACATGTAATTTAAAGAATAAAGCATACCATGCGAGTATTGGCTAAATAAAAAATGATCTTCAGCAGCAATAATTTAATTGTTGTTGAATATATATTTTTAGTGGCAATTGATACTCTTTATTAATTAAATCCAATTAAGATCGATAAATTTTTTATCATTCTTTATTAATGAATATATTTATTATCAGTCAAAGTTATTTTTATAGTAGTAATTATAAAAAAGATGTAGAGGGGAACGGATAGAAAATTTGTATAGTCGACTCGAATTATTAGCAAGGAAATTGACAAACTTCATAGTTTCTCCAAAATGGTTCCATTGTCAATTCTTTGATTCCCAAGCTGATAACTCTTTTTTAACACTAGTTAAATATAATAATACATTATAACGCTCAAAAGATTTAATATAAAAAAATTAGAATGAAGATACTGTCAAGATCCATGTCAAGAATGAAGAATCATCGAACTATTGAGAGTCAACTTCCCAAATTCAAGAAAGCTTGAAACTTTTCTTCTTCCAATTCAGCTATGGCCATATCTCTTTGCTTCTCTCCTCTCACTTCAACCCCAAAACACTATTCAAGAATCCCCCTTTATAAACCCATCAACCCCATTATCACTTTAACAACCCCAAAGATTTTAAATCCGAATTTCAAGAAAGTAAATTGTGTTCCTGAAAATTCTCAGAATCTTTCTGTGATTCAAGAAAAACCCAGATGGGAAAACTGGGTATCAATTGCAGAAAGTCTTTATCCTGTTTATGTAACTGTTGGTGGGGTTGTTGCCTGCTTAAAGCCCTCAACTTTTTCATGGTTTGTCAAGTGTGCTCCTACTTCCTATAGTTTGGGTCTTTGGTTTATAATGCTTGCTATGGGTCTTACATTGGAGATCAAAGAGTTAACTAACTTGTTATTACAAAAGCCTCTTTCTGTGAGTCTACACTCTATTTATTTTTTTTATTTTTTGATTACTCACTTGTTTGATTTTGTTGTAGAGTGTGATTTCCGTCTTAATTTCTTTTGGTTGTTGATTTAGTTGTGAATTTGGGGATTTCTTACAATCTTGACCCGAACCCATACTCTCTACTTTCTCCGTTTGGTTTTGACTTGCATAGTGTTTAAGAAAATAAAGAAAGACTTTTGATTGTTGAGATCTTAAACTAACTATACGTAGAATGTATCAAAATATGTTTTAATCTTGTAGTTTTAAACATGTGACATGGAAAGTTAGAATTAAAGAGTTGTTGAAAAAGAAATGAGACATTCTTTTTGAAACAAACTAAAAAGGTAAGGAGGGAGTAGAACACTTCTTAAAAGATGGCCACGATTTCCTTGCCCTGACTTTTATTTTCTTATTAACTGTAAATTTTACTGAAACTAACTCCCAGAAATATGTATTGTATTTCTCTTTCTGAATGTTTCCATGGGACAGGCCATAATATGTACTCTTTTTTTTTTTATGACCGTGGTGCCCGGGCCAGATTTCGTTCACCTCGACTAATTTCACGGGATACCTGCCACCTCCCAGTAGCAACATGTAACTCTGTCTACCAAGGCTAGAACATATAGGAAGAATCACCTAGTGTTTTTTTTGTCTCCGCCGAGTTTTGAATCTGAGACCTCAAGGTCTCAACCACTTCATTGACCACTAGCCCACACCCTTGGGTGCATAATATGTACTTAATGATGCTAATTGCTGACAGATTGTCTTTATTCTCTAATCTTTCCATAAGAGATGTTACCTAATCTTCCATTGCCAACTTCATTAGCTCCTTGGGAAAATTCAACTGATAGGATAGTCACATGTGTGCTATTCACTGCTAACATGATTACCTTTTTCCCCGCATTCGAATGTATGACTACAAATATGTAGCACTTGCATCTTGGAACATTCAATTTGAGCATCTTGGAACATTCCACAGAAAAGAAGCATTAAGCATACGTATATCCACTTGGTCCCACATTTGGACTACAATTATAACATTCGCACGCTATAATAACATTCAATTCAAGCTTTCAAAGAAAGAATGTATATGTGTTCACTTAGTCCAAACATTTGGTTTAGGACATGATGACTGTTTGATTTCTTGATTAAATGAAGAGAACAATTTTTTTAATTTTGTTACTTAAACTTTGATCGGACAATATATTTGCATATATGGTAAACTCTTATAGGCCAAAATCTTTGGTTTTCCCTCATCTTTCTAGATTCTGTTTGGTTGTGCTGCTCAATATACTATTATGCCAACCTTGGGACTGATTCTCAGCAAAATCTTGGGTCTGCCTCCTTCAATTTCAGTTGGTCTAATATTGCTTGCCTGTTGCCCTGGAGGTACAGCGTCTAACGTGGTAAGGTGACTTTCTTCTATATTGTCCTCCTTAACGGAGCTAGTTAATCAGGTTTACCTTCCAAATTGACATGTTTAGATTGTAGATCATCCAATCTTTGCATCATATTTCAACAATGGTATGAAGCCCAGGTAGGTTTGCTTTTCTTGTGGTTTCTCCACTGAATTTTAGTTGAAATTCATTTGGTGCTTTTGGGATCCATGTTATATGTTGTTTATGGTCTTCATTGTCACATTTCAAATTCAAATTGACAAGCCCAGAGAGGATAATCAAACAAAAAGGTATGGTGTTGCGAGGAGAAAATAGTTGTATGTTGGAAGCAATTCCTTAAAAAGACTTTGTCCTCCTTTTCATTATTGAGGAATGCAAGTAATTTGGGGTGAATCATACAATTATCGTGCTTTACAGAAAGGTGTAGTTCTCACTTTTGCCAAGGCTTTTAGTAAGTTAATTCTGTGTATCCTTCACATCGGACTAGAAGTCCACTTCTGTTGCAATTTTTCATGTCTGCCAGTTTCTTTCTTCTGATTGGAACACAAGATCTTAATGAAATATCTGCTTTTATTGAATGCACTATCTTGTACTTGGATATCAGCTTCTTGATATTGTGAATATATAGGTCTTATAGCATAAAGCTTACTGCAAAGCCTCCTTTTTGTTTTCTAATTAATTTACAGGTAACCTTAATTGCACAAGGAGATGTCCCATTATCAATAGTGATGACAGCATGCACTACAATTGGTGCAGTGGTTCTGACTCCCTTGTTGACAATGATTCTGGCAGGAACTTATGTTCCTGTGGATGCTGTTAAGCTTTCTATCAGCACGCTCCAGGTTATGTTATTTCACTATTATGTGTAATTATAATGATATTTTGAGTTTTGACTCATTGCATTGTCTATAT
Source organism: Solanum acaule (assembly GCA_036250505.1). Taxonomy (NCBI): domain Eukaryota; kingdom Viridiplantae; phylum Streptophyta; class Magnoliopsida; order Solanales; family Solanaceae; genus Solanum; species Solanum acaule. The sequence continues at coordinate 10,012 of JAJOOR010035310.1, read as the reverse complement.
ATGTTTACTGGTTTTAATAATTTAATTTTTCTTTTGTTGCTTCTTTTTTAGGTTGTGGTTGCTCCAATTCTACTGGGTTCTTATTTGCAGCACAAATTTCCGAAAGCTGTGAAAAAAATTACACCTTTTGCTCCCCTTCTTGCAGTCTTAGCTATATCTCTTGTTTCTGCCAGGTTCAATTGTTGGTCCTAAATCATTTTCGATTGATTGTTTTCTCAACTGCCCTTTCCTGTTTCATCCCTTTCTTACACTAATTTTTTCCCTTTTTCTATTCAGTGTATTCTCTGAAAATATTGGTCGTCTAAGATCTTCTGTGGTTGGCATGTCATTCTCTTCTGATTTGCCTCTACTCAGTCGTGCTCAGAATGTGCTAGCTAGCGAATTCGGACTCGTTGCGGTGTCTGTTGCATCACTTCATTTTGCTGGTTTCTTTGTTGGGTAAGATTATCTTTGTTTCTTTGTTTCATGGTTTCAATCTGTTGACCAGATTTAGCAATCATGCGATTATGTTGAGATCTTCATCAGGTATCTATCTGCTGCTTTGGCCGGTTTTAGCGAGCCTCAAAGACGAGCTGTATCCATCGAGGTACATTCTTGACGGGAGTAAGACTCCCGCACTTACTACTTTGGTAAATTCTTGTCAAGCATGGAAAAGATCTCATTGGTAACAAGTTCTTATTTGTTCTTAGTAGCCCGAGACCTTTTTAATCAGTGGTATGTTTAAACGACATATATTTCTCATGGATGGAACCAATATCTTCCGGATATGATTTCCACTTTTGTTAGTTTGAATTTCTTAAGTTAAGAACTTATTTTTGTTGCAAAAATATTTTACTCAACGGAATGGAAGATTGCCTTCTTATACCATTTCCTTCCACAACCTTGTACAATTTCAACTAAATTCAGGAAAATGGTTTGAATAATCTTTCTCTGTACAACAAATCTTATGAAATGTATTTCATCTTGAACTAGTTACTAGTTCCAGCCAAATGGAGCCTTAAACAGAAAAATGGCTTCTCCTTCTCTGTCCTTGTTCTTCCCATTGATATAGGCAGCCAATGATGTTAAAATTTCTGTACTTCTTGCAGGTGGGCATGCAAAATTGCACCTTGGGTGTGGTTTTAGCGACCTCCCATTTCTCTTCACCAGGAGTTGCATTACCTGCTGCAACTTCAGTTATCATTATGAACATAATGGGTAGTTGTTTAGGTTTCTTTTGGAGATGTATTAACCCTACTCAACCAAAAAGTAGTCTTGAAGTGACTGATAAATCTTGAATATCAATGTTGAACCATAGTGTTCTTTTTCTTTCCATGTGTACACCTATCAATAAAATTTGTTTTCACCATTCTCTGAGTTAGCTTATGAGGCCCAAGCGACGTTGTAAACTCACCAATTGCTTGCTGGACGAATCTTTGTTGCTGATCTAACTATGGCTTTATAACTAAGGTATGTAATTGTAAGACCTTCATAAAACGCCTAGGAATTCACTCTTGAACTTACACAAATCCACATATTTTCCCTAACAAAGCTGTTTATATGTTGCACCAAGCTCTAGCTATTCATGGGTCTAGGAAAGGCCACTCGATATTGAGGCTATTGTATCCAGTCTTACCTTGCATTTATGCAAGAGGTTGTTTCAATGACTTGAACCCCTAACCTCATGGTCTGTTGCATCTGGACTCCCCTAGAAGTGAAAGTATGTCTAATACACAATAGAGTAGGGACAGTTTGTGAAGGTAGAGGTAGAGCTACTGTTACCTCCATCAAGTATGATCCACTAGTTACATTTCATCTAGCAAGTTTAATTCAATACAACGTAATTGTGCGCTAAAAATGTTAAAATGAGTGTGCATTATATGCTAAAGAATCCAAACTTTTTCCGCATATATGCTTAGCAGGACTGTTTCAGTGCAATTGTTCGACAAATTGGACAATATGGTATCTGTACCAACCACGAATCAATGCACTTGACATGGAAACTATACGGTTGCAATGTGTCAGCAACCTGCAGTTTTCCTTTCTTGAATCTTTCTAAACACATAGCACAGTCCGAGGTACTTCTGTTCTGTCTCTGTCTGTTGCTTCAACCTTTTACAGGAAACAGGGGAGTTTCTTCAAGTCTTTATCAGACATTTTTGTCCCTCCATTGCTGTTACTTTGAACAATCAGGCCATTTTCAGAAGGACCTCCCTACTTTGCAGAAATGAACTATCAGGAGAATAATTATTCCCGAAGAAAAGATCACAGATATTATAATGCCCATAATGCATCAAAGAAACTTCTGCTCTTCTGCGCAATCCTTTGTTCAGAATATGCAAAAACAGAGAACTTTTTGGGGCAGTGATTATAAACGAGACAACATTGGTCTTTGCAAGGTACTATGAAACACGTTTTTAGTTGACAACTTGAATGAAAAAAATATGTGGAAATTCACGTCACAAAATTTACAAGGGTAGACACAATTTCCAGCATAAGTTTTCCAACTCCATAAGATAAGTTTTTTTTTTTTATATAGTTTACAGAAGTAAAAGAAGAGTTAACAGTAAATCTTGATAGCATTACTTCTCCATTTGAGTATTGAGAGTGATCATGGCAGCCTATCCTGCAGTCAACTCTCTAATTCAAACTTTGGAGCTATTCCAAAGTAGTTACCCAACTTTGATCCATGGTCAAACTGCAGAGATGATCAACTCTCTTCGTGCTAGTGCTGAATATTTTCAAAATATTCTTGAAAGTACTAATAGACACCAGAAACATGAATTTGTAATGTTCAAAGATTTGGAGGTTGAGATGAGAGTTGTTGTGCAGCAAGCAGAAGATCTTCTTGAATCTAATATTGCTAAGATTATGAGAAAGCGACAGAAAGGGAAGACTTATCGGTCCAAATGGACATTTCAAGATGAAGCAGGGGTTCTACTTCGGGGATTGCCTCAAGCTATAGACAAGGTTGATGCAGTAAGGGCAAAGGTTATTAAAAATGGCACCTCCACCATTAATGCCACTGTGGAGGAGCGTTTCTTCGAAATGAGAGTCTTCGTCTCCAAATTGTGTTTCTACTGCCCTCCTACAAGAAGATAACAGTGGAGTTGGATGATGACTCGACATATATCATTGATCAACTACTTGGATCATCTCCTGAGCGGGAAGTCATTACTATAGGGGGACTGGGCGGAAGTGGAAAAGCAACACTCGCTAGAAAAGTTCAGGATGATCCTACAGTGAGATCTCGCTTTTCCATCCACGCTTGGGTTACAATATCTCAAGAATTTCAATTTAGACAAGTGCTGCTAAAACTTGTACGTTGCATTACAGGTAACGAGTTTCAAGAAAAGAGCAATGACCAGTTAATGGATAAGTCATATAAAGCACTGAAGGGTTGGAGATATCTTTTTGTCATTGATGATGTCTGGAGCACAGAGATTTGGGATGTGATTTCAAGAGTTCTTCCAGAGGACAGAAATGGTAGTCGAATTATTTTGACTACAAGGAATGGATGTGTAGCTATGCATGTTAACTCCGAAGTTCATGCTTACCAAATGATGTCATTGAGTTTATATGATAGTTGGAAGTTACTTCACAAGAAGTTATTTGGTGTAGAACAAAATTTTCCTGCAGAATTGGAGGAAATAGGGAGGGCAATAGTTGAAAAATGTGAAGGACTGCCGCTAGCTATTTGGTGGTTGCAGGGCATCTCTCCAAAGTTCCAATGACAAAAGAAACCTGGGCAATTGTAGCTAAAAATGTAAATAGAGTTGTTGCAAGTGATCCGGAAGGACGCATAGCATTACTTGCTATGGGTTACCACTACTTGCCTATTCACATAAAACCTTGCTTCCTCCATATCGGAACATTTCCCGAGGGTAATGAGATTGATGCTTGGACGTTGATTAGATTGTGGGTTGCTGAGGGATTCCTAAAGAGTGACAAGTTGAGAAGTCCTGAAGAAGTGGCTGAGGAATGTTTGGAGGATCTTGTCAGTAGAAATTTAATAATGGTTACAAGGAAGAAGGTAGATGGTCGGATCAAAAGTTGCAGTATGCACGAACTGTTACGGGATTTGAGTGTGAGAGAAGGTGAAAAGGAAAAACTTTTGAATGTGATTACGAATAAAGAAGTTCCTAATTTTTCAGCAGCAAATGAACAGTGTGCTCCGAACTTTAGTTTGCATACCTCCATTTCCTTGGAAAAGTTTATGAAGTCCTCACAAGTTGTACGTTCCTTGTACCTCTTCAAGGAACCAACAGGAAAAACTTCGGAATTCAAAGCTTTGAGAGTATTGGCCATTCCTAAGTCTTCCTTTATCTTTCGCCATCACATGACAATAGATTCAGCTATCCTGAGATACCTTGAAGTTACTAGTGACAATGATTTCACGGAATTCCTCGGGTATATGCACAACCTTCAAACCTTTATATTTTACACCCGTAAAACATTAAAGGTTCTAACTTTGCCCAGAGAATTCTGGAATCTTAAGCAGTTGAGGCATCTCCGTGTTATGCATAACATTCATTTACCCAATCCTCAAGGCAATAACTCATCTGATGTTGATCTGCATCATCTACAGGAGCTTTCCAATCTCTGTGTTGCTAGTTGTACAAAGGAGGTACTATCTCGCCTTACGAATCTGAAGAAATTGAGGATCAATGATTTCAGAAGAGACAACGAGATAGAAACATCCTGGAGCTTACTCAATCTTGTCTGCTTAAATAAACTTGAATCCCTTTACCTATGTTTCAGGATGTGCTCACTGTCGTCACCCCTGGTGAATTGTTGTTGTTTCCCAACATCTCTTAAGAGGTTTACCATGTTCGATGGTCACCTTCCCTGGGAAGATTTGGCAACTATTGCGAAGTTGCCCAATCTCGAAGTGCTCAAACTCAAGAACAATTCATTCTATGGTGACGTGTGGAAACTAAATGATGATGTTCAGTTCAAGCAGCTAAAGTTCCTGCCACTTGATAACGTATACATAAAACAGTGGGAGGCTAACAGTGATAACTTCTCAAATCTTCGTCGCCTAGTGTTACAGCTGATGTGTCACCTGGATAAAATCCCTCTGGAGTTTGCGGATATATGCACCTTGGAGTCAATTGAGTTATATTTCTCCTTGAATCTCTTGAAATCAGCAAGAGAAATTGAAGAGGAAGTTAATTGAATCTCTTGAAATCAGCAAGAGATTTTGAAGGGGAAGTAAATTCAATGGCAGGATATGATTTCCTTCATGTTGGCATCTACGATGGTAAGTTTCACCTTTTGTGTAAAAATTACTCTAATATTTTAACTGCTATTTTTATAGTTATTTGTGGCTTCTCAAATGTATATCCGTGTTTCTCTAAGATTAATTACTCAGATTATATTAGGCTCCCCCCTTTCTCACACTATCATATCTTCTGCTGCCTTGAAATGCTTAGTTTTTCTACAAAGAATTACTCGATTTCGTGGCTAGTAACTGTTGAAAAAGAAAAAGAAAAAAAAAGGGATTTAGTGGTTTCTCTTTGTCTTTTGCAGATTATTATGAATTGGTTAAAAACCGTGGTGGAAAGGCTTTTGCTTCCTTCAAGCAGGGTGAGAAAATTAGCCCATAAAAACATGGTCAGTCCAATTCACTCAAGTTTAGTTTCAATAAATATTATTCCTCGTGCAACAAATCTGTTTCCAAATGATATATTGCATACAATGATGTTGAAGTTTCTGTACTTCCCTTGCAGGTGGGCATGCAAAATTCCGCCTTGGGTGTGGTTTTAGCGACCTCCCTTTTGTCTTCACCTGAAATATTCATATCATATGCTAAAGAACCCCATCTTTTTCCATAGATATGCTTAGCAGGACTGTTTCAGGGCAATTGTTCGACAAATTGGACAACAATATGGTGTCTGTATTAACCATGAATCAATGCATTTGACATGGAAACTGTGGTTGCAATTTGTCAGCAATCTGCAGTTTTCTCCTGTCTTGAATCTTTCTAAGCACACAGCACATTCCGAGGTATCTTCTGTTCTGTCTCTGTCTGTTTCTTCAACCTTGTACAGGAAACAGGGGAGTTTCTTCAAGTCTTCATCAGACATTTTTGTACCTCCTCCATTGGTGCTACTTCGAACAATGAGACCATTTTCAGCAGTCTGCCTTATTAAGGACCTCCCTTCTATGCAGAAATGAAATATCAGGAGAACAATTATTCCCAAAGAAAAGAAGATCACAGATATTCTAATGCCCATTATGCACCAAAGAAACTTCTGCTCTTCCGTGCTGTCTGTGTTCAGAATATGTGAAAACAGAGAAGTTTTTGGAGAAATGATCATACATCAGACAACATTGATCGTTGCAAGGTACTATTGAACATGTTTTAAGTTGCCTACTTGAATGACAAATTGAAACTTAGGCTTGTTGTTTGCCTGATTAGTTGTGTTTTTCCTCTATAATGGAAGTAGACATGTATTTGTTTTTGGTGCTACAGACAGACAACAAGAGAAGGTTAATCATTATCAAGGAATAAAATTATTACTACTAATTTGTCAAACTTAAGCACAACATATACAGCTTATTAATGTTTTCATGAGACAAGTTATGCTTACGACGTGGTTGCAAGATTCTACTTAAATAAACACCAATAGTTTTATCAAACACAATGTGGGCTATAAGTTTTTCAGATTTCTGTTGGGACACATCAATCCCTAAAATGGGCTTAGTCCGCTCGCCCCATTTGCAGACAACACTTTTGACCTTGAAGGTTTGCTTCACTATATTATTGTCTTATAGTGATCTCCTGGTGACAATTTTGTAATTAGAATATGTCCAAACACTAGAACAAATATATTAAATTATAATTGTTATATTTATGATCTACCAAGCTTCCAATTATCTGAGAAGGGAGTTGTTGTGAAAAACGTTTTCAATTTCGAATTCATCGAGATGCCTGCACACCCATAACTACTTCTATATAGTATTATTTTTGGCGTTACTTCCAATAATTTCTCCAACCCCCACATACATTATTTTAATTTTACACTTTTTAACTACTTGTATCCACTTTGCACAGACCAATATTTAAATGAGGTTTTTATCTTAGTATACAATATACACTGACCACATTCCCAAAAGTTTATTCATCTATATAGTGCAGCACCAAACTCGTAAAGAATTTAGCTTGTTGAAGATTAAATAGTCCAAAAAAAAATTGAGAATTTCATCTTCGATGAATAATTCTACAGATGAATTAACTCATGATTTATTGAACAAATATGTACCCAAAAAGGTACACAATATTGTTGTTCAAAGAAGGATGTCTAATCTAGAGTTGGCTATTTTACCACAACTCGGGTAAGTCAACTTAATCAATACTTACTTCATATTTAATCAAACGTAATTAATTACCGAGCTAATAATTGTGTTTGCATTTTAACTAATTCCTTTGGTATTTCTCAAATATAGGCATGATGATACAAAGGTTCATGTTTCACAAATGGAGAAATCTGAATCAGAACAGTTAACTCTATTCTATGCTGGAATTGTGCACGTTTATGGCAATATTTCTGTTCAAAAGGTATCTACAAATATAAGAAATTGCAAAAAAAATTGTACCTTTTTCTGAGTTATTTTTTATTATATTTGCTAGTTTTGAAAATTTTCCCTATAGGTAGAGTCAATAATGAATTTGGCACGTGAAAACTGTAATGCAAAGGAAATTAAACCAACTCAGCAATCCCAAGTTCCACATGTCTACAAGTTTCAAGCAGGTGATCATTTGTGCGAATTGAAATGCATTGGTCTGACTAATTGAAATTCACAATGTGTTACGTATATTAAAAAAAGAAAAAAAAAAATTTGAGATCTTTGAATAAAAGTAGAAATAATTGATCCATTCGACCACATTTATTGTATTTTTACATTGGTTGATTATCTGAAATTTTGGTGGATTATGTTGTTTTCTACTTTAGACTTGCCAATTGCAAGAAGGAAATCCCTAAAGAGATTCTTTGAGAAACGTCATAACAGGTGAATTAATTAATTTCCAGCTTTTAAAATAATGCATGTTTAATTAATTCTCTTTGGTATTAATTAATTAATATATAGTTGTTGAATTTTCAGGATTATAAGTAAACATCCATATGCCTCTCCTGAATGTGATCATGATCAAAGTGGAAATTGGAACGATACAAAGAAGTTTAACATGACCCCTGCGCAAGGATGACAGTCCAAAAAAATAAATTAAAATGATCAGAGTGGAAATGATAATTTGAAGGAAAAAGAATAGATGTGAAACAAATCAAACAAGGGCTAGGTTTTGATTGATTGATGTCCAAAAGGGTAAAATTGTACTGTATTTCTTATTGAACATCTTTTACTAGGACATTGTTCTCTAGTTTTAACTCTGAGAATTATGCCAATGATTTTCCAACTACTAAATATCTTAATGATCTGTTTATCAATGTTAACAATTAATTATACACATATTATACGTATATTGTCTATTTATCAGCTATTTTTAGTTTATGCGGGAGTATTCATAAGTTAATGCTTCCTTTTATTTAAGTGGTTTGGGCTAATCTTGTGTTGATCCAAGTCCAGTCCCATAATATCTGATCCATAAATCAAGCAAAACTTAGGTCCATTTTCATTATAATCCGGTCCAGATCATTGGATTTGGATGGCTATTAAGCATAATTTCGATTTGCGAAATGACAAAAATTAAAGATCAACTCATTTTGAAGAAGGGAAAAACATGTATTTTTAGATCGTTGCTATACTTGGTCAATTAATTACTACTTTTCATCAGCGTTGTTCTTTGAATTGTTTTATTCCAATATTTTTTTACGTGTTGATTAGGTTTCTATCGATTGCCTTATAAACAATGAATAAAAGACACTCATTACGTCAAGTAATTATCTTAGCTACTAGAACTGATTTAATCTGATTAATGAAAATGACAATGAAGAAAAGAAAAGTGAAGAATAGGGAAAAAAGACCCAAACAGTACACAAAATATTACAATTCAAACTATAAATGACTTTTCTATAGAAAACTTGAGAAAATAGACTTGTATTATACTTTCACAAGAAAGAAGAATTATATATAATATAATATACTATGTTAAATTATGGGGTTTAATCACTGTGTGATTGTGACATAAATTTGAAAAGATCAATATTATTCTTTTGATTGTATGCATCGCATTTGAATTATAATTCACAAACAAGAGCATAGTTGTGTGTCGTTGTTGCGTACTGAAATTGTGTTGCCAAAGTGAAATACAAGTTTTATTGACACTTTCTTGACAAATGTCTATTACCTTATCCAAACAACATGACACATAATTAATTATCATACTAGTTAGAGTTTGATTAATTTAAATTCGCACATGCTTCCTATTAAAGATTTTTTCACAAACACATGACTTAAACTCAAGATATTTGATTAAGAGAGGAGCAGTCTCATCCACTTCTTTGCATCAAACTGCACCTTTTACTTATCAATATAATGTCTATGCTTATCATATTTGTTATTTTCCCTTCCAGAGTCTTCCTTCTTTTCAGCTTCATTTATTTTCCTCTATTATTTATTTTCGTCTTCTTCTTTTTTTTTCTTTAATAAACAAAAAGAAAAAAGGAAATGAAGTTACTTATTTTTTGTGTTTCGTAAATAAGTTAAAAGTATTTTATATAATTTAGACAAATATTACAAAAGATTGGTAGAGGAGGTAAAGGGTGTGGGTAGGGGTGTACAAAATCGAACCGAAAACCGAACCAAACCGCAAACCGAGTCAAACTGGAAAAAAAAAACCTGACTAGTGGTTTGGTATTGGGAAAAAAACCCGACTATATTTGGATTGGTTTGGTTTTAACTTAAAAAAAACAACCCGACACCAAACCAACTAGACATTATATATGTAATTTTAAAATTTTATTTTATACATAAAAATATTTACTTTGATATAATTTTAAAATATTTCTTATACTATTTCATAGTTTTTATCTTTTAATATATTATTTCAAGTTTAAAACTTAGAATTCGG
>JAJOOR010035309.1:0-13666 GCA_036250505.1 Solanum acaule | reverse complement strand
CCCCCCCCCCCCCCCCCCCCCCCCCCCCCCCCCCCCCCGAGGGGTAGGAGATGGAGGAGTGTAGTGAGAAAAATATTTTAATTTTTTAAAATAAAATAAAAATTGAGATAATAATACTTTAGTCTTTAGTTTTTAACTAATATTAATAGTTTATTTAATTTTGTTAAGATGAAATATTTTAACCATGTGGCAAGGCTTTTTTTGGTTTTCCACCCGGTGTTCGATATCCACATTGCAGCCCGATTAAATACGGATTCGCGCCGGGAAGTCCCACATTGGGGGTAAAGCGCTCCATAACAAAGGTGACTCCGTATCCAAGGGGGCTCAAACCCAAGACCTCTTGGTTAAGGATGAATAAATACTTACCACTCCACCACAACCCTTGTTGGTCATGTGGCAAGGTTTTTGCAAATAAAAGAGAGAGTGTATTAATTACACACACCACTGAAGTGTGTTTCTCAAACTAATAAGTGATAATTTATGTATGAAACTCACATTTCAATAGTTTAGGTATAAAACTCAAAGAAGAGAATATTTTAGGTGTGTTTTTGACACTTATCTCTTTTAAATTATATTTTTCAATATTTAACTTTTGTTTTGAAAAATAAATAAATCATCTGTTTTTCAACGGGATTCATATGAATTTATCTTTTTTTTAATAATGTTAAACCAAAACATAGAACTTGTTTAAGTTTCAAATGCTCATATTAACACCATATCAAATTCAAAATTTTAATTGAATAACTGAGAGTTGTTCAAGTGGCAAATGCTACTACCTCAAACAGTAAGAACCAAACCAATTTGTAATGAGAAATGTTACTACCTCAAACAATAAGAACCAAAACTCATTAAAAAAAGATCAATATTATGATACACAGATTGTATACAGTAAAGTATATTAATTCAACGTGGTAGTTAATTTTATATAATTTGTTAAAACAAAACTTAAAGTTTAAGTTTGCATTTTCTGCTATAAAATTTCTCATTCTATTGCTCTTTCTCGATTAAACATGGGAGAGCAGGAAGTATAGAAGGCTATGGTAAGGCTGAACTTAATTTGTTCAATATGATTGGGATATATATATATATATATATATATATATATATATCCTTATCATTATCTAGTTTAGTAATTTGTTGTCACTGAATCTATGTAATTTCTCCCAAAATTACTTTTTTTTTTACTCTGTTCATCTCTTTTCCTTAGCCTATGTTCTTAGCAACTTCTTCTTTAACCAAACCCCGGGATACACAGTCTTTCAGTTCCCTGACCATGGCGGACTTTCAACTTCCCTAGGCATTTACAGGTTAATCCATCGTTGTTACTAAGAGAGTAAGGAACTAACCATCTACTAAGAGTAAATAATAACTATAATGTATATATATGAACATCATATTATATATTTATAATAACATAACATTAATATGCATAAACATAAACTGGTTTCTCCTGTTATTAGGCTGTGTATTTTATTAGTAAAATTGTATGGGTTTGGTCCCATGTTTACTAATTCTTGGAATTCTTGAGGATAAGCTACTTTATATGCTTCCCATACTCCTTTAATTGATTCTCCTAAAAAGGTCTCCATATACCTATACATGGTTTCTACATTTGTTTCACTATAATGGTGTATATAGTCTGCTACCACTATTCCTTTCCATACGCCTATTACTGAGTTTCATAATTGAGGGTCATGTGCTGCTATATTTAGTATTTTTCCTCTATCTCCTCCATCTTGAAGTTTGATAGGAGCTTCTATCGGCATTCTTATTCCTATTGGTCTAACCATTTCTGATTCTGTATCTGGGTCTTGTCTAAAGACTCTATGCCTTGGTAAATTCCCTATGGTATATTCTATTGGTGGTACAGGTGTGGTTTTTTGAAAGGGACTTGAGCTGGTTGAGGCGGTTTCCATAAACTCTTTTAAACGGTGTGTTGTTTCATCTTCACTTTCTTCTTGTACATCTTCTTCTCATCTATATGCGTAATTGTCTGTTCTAACTCTGCATTCTTTAAAATGTTTTTCTACTAGAGAAAATTCTATTCCTCCTAGTTTACAACCTTTACATCTAAAGATTGTTGTTTTATCTAATTCGTGTATCTCTTTGGCTTTTTCTATTGATTTATCTACTTCATAGTCGTTTTCTTCTATGATTTGAATATTCCTTCCTTCCATGTTTATGGTTGTTTATATATATATATTGACGATTAGGTGTACTTCCTACAATGAAAAGAGTAAAAATATCATACGTGCAATTTAAAAATGGTGGGATCCATTCTTGTTTTCAAAAGATTATTAGAAGAGTTCATAAATCAAAATATATTTCATTAACACTTTTACTTTTGCACTAAAATAAATATAAAAAGAAACAAATATTATTAAAAATGTATTAGATTTAAATTAAAATAATTTAATTTAATTAAGGTAAATAAAAGTAAAACATAATAAATAAAATGAACAGATTAAATGAAATTAAAATAAACTAAGAGTCTCACTAAATCTTTAAATAGTAGTTCTTCGGTTATAATTTTAATTTTTTGTGAATTAAATATTCATTTTTAAGAATAAGTATTCCTATAAATCTTTGTACATGAAAAAAAAGAATCAAAAATAAATATTGTATCATGCTACAAAAATTATATAGAACTTCATGTGACAGTGAAATATGATTCTTAGTTCTAACATCAACGTGTAAGTAATAAATTAAAAAAGTTATTCTTTCCACTTCAGTCTTTTTGTTCTATTTTGACTTGGCACTGTCACGCCTTGAGCCTACACCTTGGACGTGGCTAGCACTCAAGAATCATTTGGTCTCCAAGCGAACCCTTGGCCTGACTGACTACTTAGCGGAATACTTACTCAATCATTTTTAGTTTTAAATAACTGAAGGGAAAACATTTAAGTCAAATATTGTCTGAACTGTCTGAGAATACTGAATGTAAACCATAATAGTTTAGAGAAATATCTTAAAAATATATACTGAGAGACTCTAACAGTGTCTATCTATGAAGCCTCTATTGTCTGAGATAGATGTCGGGCAGACCCACAACAGCCTTAAATAAAACTACTAAATCAAATAAATGACTGGAGTCCTCCAAAAGCAATGAGGCCTCACCAAAAGCTGGTAAGAAGCTGAGTGATATCAACGATGTGCCTGTTGATGATCCCGAACACATGTATCTACATCATAAGATGATGTAGGTCGAATGACATTAGTACATTGGATGTACGATAGTACGAGTATGTAATATAGCTGAATGCAACAATAACTGGACTGAAAAGGGCTGATAACAACTCAACTAAATGTAAAACAAGTCATGAAGTAAAGATAATTAAGCCTCATATTAAAATAAATAGGGTAAACCACTAAGCTAAATAATTATGTATAATAAAACACTCTTTACTTTGATGGGGAGTTTCTCTAACCGACAACTACCACTGTGAGCCTCGTGATGATACAACGTCTTATCAATATTGCCAGAGTTGACCTATACCTTCTAAAAGTATAGAATGCAACTAAATTGATGGATCCACTAAAAGGCCTTCTTGAGGCAGTGAGGAGTCGTCCAAATGTCGGTACGATCCTATCCTACAGTGGCTACATAGTTTAAGAGATTTATGTTGTATGAACTCTTACCCCATATCAGTGCTCAATACTATTCTCCCTAATATATATATATATATATATTGTCACGACCCAACCCACCGGGCCGTGCGGGCACCTACTCTAACACCTTAGTAGGAGAACCCTCATATCCCAATAGTTAAAATCATGTGGATATTTAAGAAAACTGAAGAACAAAGGAATTTCATTTAATATTTTTATGAAAACAAGAGTTTAAAACGACTTAAAGTTAAGACTTGTAAATTAATTAACACCCAGGGATCAAGTCTAAACAGGTACAAGATTTACTAAGGGTACACGTAAAACATGATAACGAAAAGACACAGCTTCCACCATGTGGAAGGAAATACAGAAGCTGCTGGAGATTTCCTTCGCCTTCACATATGAGATATCACTGATCCTGCAACCATGACTATGCCCAAAAAGGCATAGCAAGAGTAGTATTAGTACAACCACACGTACTGGTAGGCATCATTGGTCAACCTAAATACCCACCGCATAATATAAGAAATCAACTGGCGAAACATGCAATAAGACTAATCGCTCATCCACCCCTTTTATTTTGATTGCCCTTACCTTTCCGGATATTAACATCAACTAGTTCAGATTACACTCAATCAATCAACCCCTTAAGAAAGTTTCGGATATACCACTACCAACCCAGCCAACCACTCACAATACACCCTTACGTTTTCCTCATCTCTACTCAACTTATGACCCCACATTACGCCTATCGAGGCTTACTATCCATTTATATTACTGTCCCCTAACCTCAACAATAATACCCATGACCTCATTATAATAACAAGGATAGCACCGGGAACTTTAGTTCCCCCTTACCACACTACAACCGAATTGGGACTCCACCATTCATAATTTATTTCATAACCAGACATCTCCCATTAACTTTCAACATCATAACCCCCACATATAAGAACATAGTGTACAATACACCAAACATTTCAGGGAACACGGCCAATTCGACATTATCAGTAATGCAAGCCATTACACATATAATACAAGTCAATGGCCCTCTCATGGAACCCACACCTAAAATGTTAGTGTACTCGAACGTGGTACCTACTCCAAGTTAGCGTGTCAGATCGTGATACCCGTTCTAATGTTTATGCCGGTATGTGGAAACTGATTCCAGTTAGTGTGTCGGAACGCAACACCCAATCCATTCAACAAGCCACAATCACAATCACAAAGTACATCATCACAATCGTACAATCAAGTCATGATTCATAGCATTAAATTATCCATTTATCCTCAGTTATGATTAGTGTGATCAACAATGCAACATTCGCATACATACATGTATCATAATGAAGCAAGAACAAACATATATCACACAACATGAAATCACAACCATCATCTCATACTGCATACGACCAATGTCACACTTAGGAATATACGCCTAATCAATATTTTCTCGGTGCACAAAAATCATACGCATGCATTCTACCGTCAATTTTAACATATTACACAGTGAATAACAGATTTGAAACTACTCAATTAAATAAACCTAGCCTACCTGGGCGCTAAGCTGCTGCACGGAATAATAGCTCCAATTCGGGTTTTCGGGTGACAAGACGGTGAAATTGGCCAAGAATCCTCAAGTCATCGATCTCCTTACGCTAAAACTCTTTTCCTCCTTCTTTCCCAAGCCTAGAGCAGCTTTTCGAGGGTTTCTGAGGGTGATTTACGTCTAATTTAGGTGTTTTTGGAAGAAGGAGAAAATAAGATTTCGCGTTATTTACGTTCTGCCTCGCCCAACCCGCTCTGGTGACTACTTACCCCGTCGTGGCGCCGCCGCCCTAGCAGCATCTGCCCCCCAGCGGGACAGTGGCCAGTATTTTCCCAAAGTTTTGTTTTTCCTAAATAACAACGGTTCGGGTCGTTACAATAGATATCAATTTACCTCTCATTCGTCCCCAAACGACTGGTGAACGGATCGTCACATGCCCTATCTTGGAGTACTTTTAACTATTGATCTGGCCAATTACGACACCATGATGAATGGTGACTTTTTGAATATTAAGACACGAAGGGAGTTATACTCAAGAGGGGTCAATTAGGAATTTATGGCAACACACGAAGAAACGAACGCGCCCAACTTACACGACCTGACCCCGCTAGGGCGGGAAATCTCCTGCTGTAGCGGGAGATCGGAAATAGTAAAAGGGGGGAGAGGGGAGAGGGAAAATATTTCCCATTTCTCTTTCTCTACACACAAAAACTCCCAAACTCTCTCAATCACTCTCCTTCGAATGTCAAAACAAGGTAAATTCTCATTCCTCATGCTTATTCAATTCACTATATGCTTAAATACAATTGCATGTTGTTTAACAATCGATTTAGAAACTGTTTTTGAGTAGTTTTCAACAATGAACTTGGTTTGCTAGTTTGATAGAAAAATGTAGCATGGGAACTTCCCTCACGTCCCCAATGTCTCCACAATGTCCTGGGCGTGAGGATTTTGTAAAAATATGGTCGAATCGGTACCAAAATGGTGGGGGAAGTTGAAAGGTCCTCTTGGTATAAAAACTCGGATTTGGACATCGTTTAGGGGTTATTTCGCTAAAATGATAGTATATTTACGTACTAGGGTACTTTATAGGTTTTGGTCTGCCAAAATTCTGTTGAAAACGAGGATTTTGGGATGAAGAGGTGCCATGATCGCGCCTGGTATTTGTCCCAGATGAAGGCCGCTCTAGCGCCCTCCCTCATTTCGTTCTGGCGGGATTTGGGTCGTTGTGGCGGGACTCAGTGAAGCAGTAGCCTCTTGCCACTCAAATCAGAAATTTTTCTCTTCCTTTTTTAACCTTAAATTGTTTAATCATATCGTGTTCTAACGTATACCTCCCAACTTTTGCAGGCTTCTCTAAATGGCTGGTGTCAACGAAGAAAATCTACATTTCATCCTGTTTCCTGATGCTGCCAGTCGGGAAAGGCATCATGACTACCGGAAGAACAAATTTTGATGTGAGAGAGGCTTTGTCTTACTCAAGCTGGTGGAGAAGGTGCATGCCTTTTACGCTTGCCTGATGGAGTTTGGATGGGCTCCACTGACTGAGGCTCCCCCTATTGCACGTTTCGATAGGGTGAGGGAGTTTTATGTCGTTCTTTCTACAGTTTGCTGGGACGATCCCCATCCCTCCATTCACATTCGGGGAGTCGACATCCCCCTGAATGCCACAGCCATAAATGAGGTGCTAGAGGTGCCCGAGGTTTCAAATGCGGAGTACGAGGCCATGCTGAGGGAGATGGATCTGGGTTGGCTGAGGGATACACTAGTGGAGCCTGCGCGCCGGGACAGGGTTTATTGGCCTACTGCCAAAGTATCACTAGCGCGGACTGGTCACCAGATGCTAAGAGGTGGATGCACTTGGTTACTATGAGGATTTGCCCATTGGGAAACCGCATCGACGTGACATTTCATCGGGCCTTGGTGGTAGCGTGCGCAGTGTAGGGCATTGAGCTGAATGTGGGGGCGCAGATTATCTACAAGTGGAAGATGTTCTAGAGGGCAACAAGAAGGCCTTCTTCCTACCAGGACTTGTCACTGCGTTGTGCAAACAGGCAGGGGTGCCTCTCATAAACACTGATGAGGTACTTCCTATGGATCTCCCCTTCACCCTCTTTTGGTTAGGCAGGTTTCTACTTCTCGGAGTAAGAGAAGGAGGACGGACAGGGCCAGCAATAGTCAGGCGGCTGCAGAGATGGACGACGAGGGAGGCGACGACACTCATCCCACCCGGTCCCAACCTCCATTCTCAGGTGCAAAGGTAGAGGAGGACCTGGCAGCCGCCCGGAGGAGATTGGGGCACTCATTTGCTGACACCACTCTGGTTCCACCCAGCACTCCCCTAGAGGTTGAGATGCTCCGTCGGGAGCTGCGCCAGAAGATGAGAAAGGGTCTGGAGAGGGACCATTTGATGGTCCGGATATGTAAGATCTTGAAAATTGTCTTCACTTGTGTTGCTCCTGGACAGGAGATTTCCCGAGTTGAGATAGGGGACGTCCATCATTTCACCTTTATGGATGAAGCTGTGAAGGACATGGAACCCTCGGAGGACCTTAACTCTGATTATGACACCTCTCAGTCCCAGGGATTTTGATTTGGCTTTTCGCCCCTTTTTGGGCTTGTAATGAACAATACTAGATTCTCTTTTTTGTTTTTCCTTATGTTTTCGTAGCACATGGATTCTGGTTTTTTGTTGTTTTTCGCAGTCACTACTTAATTGCTAGGTTTTTATAATCTATACTCAATGCTGAACACTGATTGAATTGCAGGGATTTGCCCGGATACTATTTGAGGTTTAAGTATGTGACTAAGAAAAACAGGAGAGACGGGGCTGAGATTCTGTGTTGTCATGTCCAGCTCTGGCGGGAGAATTCTCGCTTTGGCGGCACCTCCTTAGCGACCGCCCCAGCGGCTCTGATGGAAACAAAATTGCTGCCAACAATTTTCTGGGGTTCTTCTCTTTTATATCCTTCCTCTAGATTCCCCGACCATGTTTAGGCTTTTAGGATAATCCCCTTAGCTAAGATAATAATCGCATACCTCGAGTCAACCTTGCGATACACGCTCCACAATCCCTTCACATTACTTCAACATTACAACACACTCGTATCCAGGATACACCCAGACATTCACATGGTTATAAGTTGGTCGCGACGCACGTCCAAATTTCGATTACGAATCACATCGTAAATCATCTAGACCCTTGCATCGAACTTAGTCATGACCTTCTTTTCACCACGACTTTCACGATACTCAAACAGTTACAACTTCTATAACTTCAATAATTCGGCCAGCATATTGCACATAACAAAGTTCAGACACACATTTATTGTGCACATATTCATATCATCACATCCAAGCAAATATAACTTCCACATTCACAATTAATTCAGGCAACAAGAAGCACGCATTCACAGTTCCAAGTTACACTCACAGACAAGTCCAAATTATTAGTTAGTTCATATCTATGGATGACCCATTACTGATCATCCATGCCTTTTTACAACTTGTAAGGGCATATATCAATTGGAACCTTCTCAGTTCCAATTTGCTTTGTTTGTGTCCCTTCAGCCATAACTATGATGTCTAGTTCACTTTGTTGAGATACCAATTGTATTCGAGAGATACCAATTGGACTCAACTCGTACCATAAGCGACACTCGCACGAAAGGAGAGAAAAGACGGGACAACTTCTTAGAATGTTTCATAGCTTCCTGAGGATTAGATGTGGACGTCAACACACCCATCTGCATGAGTCTATTCCACATTTGCTCTTGTAAGGGGAGACCGGTAACCTGGGCTCTAATACCAATTTGTCACGACCCAACCCACCGGGCCGTGCGGGTACCTACTCTAACACCTTAGTAAGAGAACCCTCATATCCCAATAGTTAAAATCATGCGGATATTTAAGAAAAATGAAGAACAAAGGAATTTCATTTAATATTTTTATGAAAACAACAGTTTAAAACGACTTAAAGTTAAGACTTGTAAATTAATTAACACCCAGGGATCGAGTCTAAACAGGTACAAGATTTACTAAGGGTACACGTAAAACATGATAACGAAAAGACACAGCTTCCACTATGTGGAAGGAAATACAGAAGCTGCTAGAGATTTCCTTTGCCTTCACATATGAGATATCACTGATCCTGCAACCATGACTATGCCCAAAAAGGCATAGCAAGAGTAGTATCAGTACAACCACACGTACTGGTAGGCATCATTGGTCAACCTAAATACCCACCGCATAATATAAGAAATCAACTGGCGAAACATGCAATAAAACTAATCTCTCCTCCACCCTTTTTATTTTAATTGCCCTTACCTTTCCGGATATTAACATCAACTAGTTCACTTGCCTCTAACCCCTTACTTACTTCGTTCGTGATTACACCCAATCAATCAACCCCTTAAGGAAGTTCCAGATATACCACTACCAACCCAGCCAACCACTCACAATACACCCTTACATTTTCCTCATCTTTATTCAACTTATGACCCCACATTACGCCTATCGAGGCTTACTATCCGTTTATATTACTGTCCCCTAACCTCAACAATAATACCTATAACCTCATTTTAATAACAAGGATAACACTGGGACCCTTAGTTTCCCCTTACCACACTACAACCAAATTGGGACTCTACCATTCACAATTATTTCACAACCAGACATCTCCCATTAAATTTCAACATCATAACCCCCCACCTATAAGAACATAGTGTACAATACACCAAACATTTCAAGGAACACACCCAATTCCACAATATCAATATTGTAAGCCATTACACATATAATACAAGTCAATAACCCTCTCATGGAAACCATACCTAAACTGTTAGTGTACTAGAACGTGGTACCCGTTCCACGTTAGCGTGTCAGATCGTGACACTCGTTCTAATGTTTATGTCTGTACGTGGCAACCAATCTCAGTTAGTGTGTCGGAATGCAACACCCAATTCATTCAGCAACCCACAATCACAATCACAAAGTACATCATCACAATCATACAATCAAGTCATGATTCATGGCATTCAATTATTCATTTATCCTCATTTACGATTAGTGTGATCAACAATGTAACATTCGCATACATACATGTATCATAATGAAGCAAGAACAAACATATATCACACAACATTAAATCACAACCATCACCTCAACCCTATTCCACGAACTAGGGATTTCTCCTACGACATACAACTAATGTCACACTTAGGAATATACGCCTAATTAATCATTTCTAGGTGCACAAAAATCCTACGCATGCATTCTACCATCAATTTCAACATACTACGCAGTGAATAACAAATTTGAAACTACTCAATTAAATAAACCTAGCCTACCTGGCGCCAAGCTGCTGTATGGAATTATAGCTCTAATTTGGGTTTTTGGGCGACAAGACGGTGAAATTGGCCAAGAATCTGCAAGTCATCGATCACCTTACGCTAGAACTCTCTTTCTCCTTCTTTCCCAAGCCTAGAGCAGCTTTTGGAGTGTTTCTGGGGTGATTTACGTCTAATTTAGGTGTTTTTGGAAGGAAAAAAAATAAGATTTTGCGTTATTTACGTTCTGCCTTGCCCAACCCACTCTGGCGGCTACTTACCCTGTCGTAGTGTCGCCGCCCTAGTGACATCTGGCCCGCCCTGGCGGGATAGTGGCCCAGTATTTTCCTAAAGTTTTGTTTTTCCTAAATAACGACGGTTCGGGTCATTACATATATATATAAATTCTCGAAGACTTCTTTAAGAAGTGATTGAAGTTGTACTAAGTACTTCTGAATTACTCTAAAGTTCTCTGTAGTTTTCTAAAAATAGTGTTCTCTTTTCAAGGTAAAAATAACACTTTCAGAACTACTCAAGTCTTCTTAAATTTTCTTTGAAAGCAATGCTTAAAATTTTTCTCTTAAATTGTCTTTAGTTTCCAAAATCAATGTAAGGAAATTACTAGTTTAAAATACTTTTAGAAAAATTCAATATATAGGATTCATGTGGAACGACAAGCATGAAAAATAATTCAAGAAGTTCAATGCATAATGTATCAAAATTTCAAAAAACTGAAGGCAAAATCCTATCTTCAACTTACTACTGACTGAATTTAGATGCAGGAGTGTGAGGAAGAACTAGTCCAACACTATGAATAGACTTACATGCCTGGAAGAACAAAGTTCTTGATGAAACTGGAAGATTGCTTAAAAACTCTAGCTTTCTCCTCTTGGATCCTTGCTCTAAGACTTGGAAGCATTAATGAGAGTAATAGAGTTGATTAATACTATTTAGAACATCAATTAGGTGTAAAATTCTTGGGTTATAAGATTAGAAGGGGTGAGAAAAACAAAACTACCTCTCTTAAAAAGCTGTCGAAAACCTTTCCCAAAGTTATCTACGGTTCGTAGTTTGATATATGGACCACAGATCCCATCTGTGGAATTCATATTGAAATTTTAAGGCTTAGAAGTTCATTCTACAGGTCCAAACTATGAGCCGTAAAAGTTTCTACGGATTGTAGATCCAATCCGTAAGATTTAAACCCAAAGTTTTGATTCGTAGGTCACTGACTAAGAAACTCTATTATGGTAGCCTCTAGTAAAATAGTTATAACATTTTTCTCCGAACTCTAAATGAGGTAAACTTGATAGAGTTGGAAAAAGGACTCATAGAAAATTGATTTGATAAGTCATGAGCCACCTCATTCATTATGTGGTGAGAGATATCATTGTTTGAAGTTGACCTAATAGAATCTTATATCAAAACTTAGTCGGTAAGGAAGCTCTCAACTCAACCTTGTGCTAGGGGATTCTAGTGACCTTAATCCATATCCACATTCATTCTCACACTACAAAATTGACCTTAACACCTAAGAAGAATTTAAGAATCACCCGATATAACCTTATACACAATGAAGAATGGTTCGGGCCTTAACTTAGAAATTTTCAGGGTGTTACAGACACAAAGTTGAAGAAATTAAAGAAGATTTTTGAATCTTGTGGTTTTAAATTAATGTTATGTCCAATGTACTAAATTTCCTTTAATCTTTTGGTCTTGATTCTTAAACATGCTATGTGAAGTTGAAATTAAGAAATCACTATAAAAGAAAAGGACCCTTTTTTAACAAATTATATATATGAATAGAGTTGATTTTAAGATAATAATACATAATGACTCATGATTTTTATATAAGAAATAATTCAATCTAACAAGCAAATTAACTTCGAATCCTAATAAATTTATATCATTATTGTAAAAAAGAAAATAAAAAATAAATTAAATGTTAGACTTAAGTGTTTTACAACTTAAAAAATGAATTTGCCCATGTTAATGTCACGACCCAGACCGTCGTGATTATCACCCACACTAATCCTCCGGTGGGTGAACCATTAATACTAATTAGCTAACTCAAGAACTACACATTTAAAGATACGGAAGCAGATTTAAATGTAAGAAATAAAGTAGAGTTCCCATAGAATCCAAAAGTCTGACAATGACTATCAAAACATTGCAGAAATATTCCCTAGAACCTGAAAGTCAATGTACCAAAACTCTAACAAAGAATCATAAGTCTAAAGAAAGTGGGTACAACACAATTAAACATACGAATATCTAACTAGAAAGTTTGAGTCCGAAAGAGTTGGCTAAAACATAGAGAATTGATGGCTGCCTGGAAGACTTGGCTCACCTGTCACGATCCGAGCCTACACCCTGGACGTGGCCGTCACTTGAGAACCATTGTTGGTCCCCAAACGAACCTCCATCCTGGCTGACTTCAAGCGGAAGACTAACTCAAGCATACAAAGCTTAAAAATTGAATAAATATTCATGAAACTTAAATAGAAAGCTTTAACTCAAAAAGAAAACTCCGAATAAAATTAATTATTCAACTCGCTATAAAATAGGCAACTTAAGTCTTTACAACATTTAATAAAATAAATGATATAGACTTCTCAAATATACTGACTATCTATGAAGCCTCTAATTGATAAAGATGGAAGTCGGGACAAGACCCACGACATCCTAACAACTGATATAACTGAAAGGTAAATGAAATCTTCCGGATGCAAGGATGCTCACCATAGCTAACTCGAACTCTCGGATGTATCAACGAAGCTCTTGTTGATGATTCTGAATACCTATGTTTGCATCATGAGAAGCTGCAGGCCAAATGGCTCAGTACGTGGAATGTACGAGCATGTAAGGGGAATTCTAAAGCATAACATAAGCTCAAACTTGATAAAAATGGAAACATACTTACCTCTTTTCAAACTTACTCAACTCAAGGAATACTCAAGGATACTCAAAACTACTCAACTTACTCAACTCAGAAGTACTCAAGAATAAGATACTCAACTCAAAGATTAGATACTCAACTCAAAGATATGATATTCGACTCTGGGTACTCAACTCAATATAAAGCAACAATACACATGCAATACATGGAAAGCTTTATAAAATAGTAAAAACAACTTAGTTTGTTAAAGAAAATGCAATAACAAACTCAACTTTACTTATA
>JAJOOR010035307.1:0-16936 GCA_036250505.1 Solanum acaule | reverse complement strand
AAATTCGCGAGCCTGTTTATATTAGTGGTGAGTATAAGAGCAAAGGAAAGCGACTTTGGCTTGGTACTTACTCGACTGCTGGTGACGCTGCTATTGCTTATGATGAAGCTGCTAAGGTTATGTATGGATCCAATGCCATACTTAATTTCCCCAATTGTTGTGACTTGTCGAGTAATGGTAACATTACTCGAACATCTTCACTTGAATTGAGTGTTCAATCGTCTGTTGATCATGAAGATTTAGTTGTTGATGATGCAAAGCATATTGAAATTGAATCGGATTTGAAAACATCCGATACACCAGATGATGATGTTGAAAATACAAATTTAAGTTATTATTATGCTAATCAAAGTTCACCTGCTCGTTGCTTGACTGATGAGAAATTAGAATTTATCCCGGAGAAGAACTCCGAGATAGAATTAATTGATTTGGAGTGCAATTCGAGATTTTTTCCTAAATCTCAAAAATCTTGTGTTAAAGTTGAGACACCTGTAATAGAAGAAGAAATTGAGAAGGATGAATTAGTACATAATGATGTCTCAAACACAATAGACGTGAAGCCAACCGTCATGTGTAGCAAAGATGACTTCTCGAGGCCTGATGAAAATTGTAACTCCAATGATCAAATTGTGCTACAGGACATGGATTACTCGATGAATATATTGCAAGAACATCCATTGGATTTCAGGTCTTCTGAAAACCTGAATGAAGATGTGAGTACGCGTCTATAATACATGGAGCATTTTCTAATGGATGATAATTGCTCAATGGAAGCAACAAATATATCAGACATATTTTCTTTGAAAGAGAACCATGATGAAGCTTTTGATTTTCAGAGGTTTTTAGAAGAATCATTTGATTTCAAACCAATGATTGTACCTCAAGAGTCTTCTGAGCTAAACTATGCAAAGAATGAGGAGCAATTTGATTGTAAATATGCATACAACCAGCAAATTGACCTCCAGAACTCAGATACACATTCCGAGATTCGATCAGATGGAATTTGGAAGGAGCAAAACTTGGGTGCTTTCGGATTAGATGACTTTGGAGCAAGCAATAGTTGGCAACCAGAGGATAATATCGAAGATTTGTCTATATTCAGCTTTGATTTTGATGTATCATCATATATAAATGATATTAATTAGGAATAATAATGTTTACATTCATCATCCTTCTGATACTTTGGTAATTGTAGTCTGCTACAATAGAGATTAGAAAGTTTATAATGGTCTCGAAAAACAATTTGATTTTCTCATGTTTGGTTGGTGAGTGGAAAATATTGTTTAATATTAGGTTGGTGAATGAAGAAAATATTTTTGGCTAGAGAGTAGAAAATAACTTTTAGAAAAGTATTTTCTGACCCGCAAACCAACCTCGATAACCGATTCAGGACCCGATCCCAACACTCGAACCGGGACACGATCTTGATGACCGATTCGGGATCCAACCTCGACACTTGATCAGGGAGTGACCTCGATTCTCAACTTGGAACCCGATATATGAACAAAGGCTTTACTCTGACCAGACACCTAAAGATCAGGGAGGGACACGACCCTAACAACTGCTTTGGGATCCGACCTAGGACCTAACCCTGATTCCTGCTCGGGATCTAACATTCAAATTGGAACTCGATTCCGACCGCGACACCCTAACCTGAATACAACCTCGATAATTGAACCAAGACCCAACCTGGGATCCGACCCTAAGACCTGACCTCGATGATTGATCCCAATCCGACCTCGACTCCCAACTCGAGTTTCAACTTCTAAATCGAGATCAAACTACGACAACCGACCCCGACTCTAACACTCGAATCTAGACATGACCTCGATGACCCGTTAGGATCCAACTCCGACACTCAATTCGAAAACCAACTTTCGACTCCCTAACCTAAGAATCGATACCTAAATTGAGACTCGACATCTGAATTAGGACCCGGCTTTCAAACCAAGACCCAAACCTGACACTTAACTTTCAAAGAGGGACCCAATCTTGACTCAAGATCCGACCAGACTTCCGACTCTCGATCCTAGACTCGACCCTGACAACTAATCCAAGACATGACCCTGAAATCTGACTTTCAAATCGATACCCAATCCTGAAACCCGACCCGAACCTGACTTCCGAACCAGGACCTCACTTGATGCGAGACTTGATCCTAATACCCGACCCAGGAGGACCTGATTTCTAACATGTGCAGGGGTGGATAAAAAGAAGATATTCGTCTGGAGTATTGTGTGTCAAAAAGGTGTCACCAAAACAAGTTTTATAGGTCTAATGGTGGTTAGACCAACTAAGTTGTATGGGCAAATTGTTGGCCAGTTAATAAGAACTCTCACATTTAGACAATAAAAGTTGCAAAGATGAGGCTGATTCGGTGAATGTGTGGGCAACAAGGAGAAATAAATTATAAATAAAGACATTCGTGACAAGATACGGAAAATAGGGTTAAGATGGTTCAGACATGTGAAGAGCAAATGTATGGATACTCTAGTGTGGTGGTGTGAGATGTTAGCTATGGATGGTTTCAGGAGACGTAAAGGCATGTCGAATAAGCATTGAGGAGAGGTGATTAGATAAGATGACACACTTGCAGCTTATGTGGAAGACACACACTAGAGTAGAAGGTTATAATTAGTAGGTAGTAGAGCATTGTCTTGCTCATTCTTATCTTACCAGTAGTCATAGAATTTCTCCTATAGTTTCTTGTCCTCCAATTTTCGTCAAAATTCTACTATCTTTTTGTACTTCGATTATCGCACTATTTTATTGTAGTTATTGTTCCTTCTCTTTTCTCTAGAATGTTGTGTCATGTTTTCCTTAATATTTGTTTTAGTATGTTTTTCCTTGAAGCGTGAGTATATTGTAAACAACTTTTCTAACTCCCAAGATAGGGATAAAGGTCTGTACGGCATACGCTCTTCATATATTCCACTCGAAAGATTACATTAAATATATTTTTTTAAAACATTCTTAATAAATATTTGTTTAAGCAAACTGTCGAGTTTGTATGTGAACTTTTGTCATTGCCTTGTTATTTTTTTTTTCAATTGTGCGTGTAAAGTGTAAACTACACTTTTTTTTTATGTGAACCTTTGGCATTGCCTTGTTATATTTTTTTAATTTTTTTTTGGCGCACAAGAAACAAATAGCCGCAAAAATTGTGGTGTACAAAATGAAAGATCCCTATAGTACTGGAAAGAGTAGTCAGAAAACACAAAATTCATGGTCACCAAGAATTTATTTTTTTAGATTTACAATATAAATAAACTCTATAAATTTGTGTGACTAGAGGCGGTAGAGACCTTTATTTGTTTTCTTTTTGTTTTTAAAGAAAACAAAAAATAAATAAATTAAAAAAGTAATAATTGTACTCAAAGTATTTGATATGTCAGTATTGATTTTGTAACATTCTTTAAATGAAAAGTCATTTTGAGATATGGTTTTAAGAAATTTCCATTGTTAGTTATATAATTTATGCTCTCACCATCATACATTGAATGTTTTTAATAAAGATACAATAAATAATATTTGATTATTAAGAAACAATAAACATTATGTGTAATAAATTTATTTTTACAATGAATCATTAAATTCTTGAATTTATTTTACAATGAATGATTTAACAAAAAAAAATTACAATGAATCATACACATATGTGTAATGAATTTATTTTATGTGAATTCAATAAATATGATACATAAATTAGTAAGATATAATGATTTTGATATAATCAAAATCAACTTTCATTAAATTTCTAAAAACTCTTTAAACTAATAAATATTAATTTATTGGATTAAATAATATAGTAATACACCTATAAATAATAATATTTCATGGTCCCACCAATATTAATATTTTAATGTAATTGCCACTACATTATTTGTACATTTATTTCATTTCCTCAAAAGTGAATCCCAATTCGACTAGGAAAAGTATTTCAACATTTCATCATCATATAAATATACCACAGATCATTGGCCAAACCAAAATACAAAACTTTCAATCAAAGTTCACTTATTTATTTATAAATTATAATATATACTTCTCATGTCTTCTCACATTCCACAAAGGTGATTTTCGTCTCTTATATTTTCTCCTTTTTATCTACTTTTTATAAATTTTAAATTAAATAAATAGAAACAACTGCCAACTTTGTAGTAGTACTCAGTATTTTTGAATTTATTGTGTGCTATTTTCTGATTTAGCACACAATATATTTTTATCTACTTTTTATAAAATTGATTTCAAGCCATCTTTTTATTGAATAATCATAAACTATTTATATGACCATAAATTTTTGTGTTAATAGGAAACTGAAAAGAACGTGTAATGGATCTAATTCGATAAAGGAGATTTTGTTAAGATGGAGAAATCTTAACCAAGAAATACTGAGGAGTTAGGCAGAGGACTTGGGGTAAATGGGTGACTGAAATTCGCGAGCCTGTTTATGTAAGTGGTGAGTATAAAAGCAAGAGAAAGCGACTTTGGCTAGGTTCTTTTGCTACTGCTGCTATTGCTTATGATGAAGCTGCTAAGGTTATGTATGGATCCAATGCCACACTTAACTTCCCCAATTGTTGTGACTCGTCCAGTAATGGGAACATTACTCGAACATCTTCACTTGAATCGAGTGGTCAATCGTCTGTTGATCATGAAGATTTAGTTGTTGATGATGCAAAGAATATTGAAATTGAGTCTGATTTGAAAACATCTGATACACCAGATGATGATGATGATGATGATGGTGGTGTAAATACAGATTTAAGTTATGATTATGCTAATCATGGTTCACCTGCTTGTTCCTGGACTGAAGAGCAATTGGAAGTAATCATGGAGGAGAACTCCGAGATAGAATTAACTGATACAGACGTGAAGCCAACTCTCATGTTTAGCAAGGATATCTTGAGGCCTGATGAAATTTGTAACTCCAAAAACCCGAATGAAGATGTTAGTACGCGTCTAGAATACATGGAGAATTGTCTAATGGATGACAATTGTTCAATGGGAGCAACAAAAATATTAGATACCTTTTGTTTGACTGAGAACAATGATGAAGTTTTCGATTTTCAGAGGTTTTTAGAAGAATCGTTTGATTTCAAGCCAATGATAGTACCTAAAGAGTCTGCTGAGCTAAACTATACGAAGAATGAGAAGCAATTTGATTTTACATATGCATACAACCAGCAAAATGACCTCCAGAACTCAGAGACAAATTCCAAGATTCGATCATATGGAATAATAAGCAACTAGGCTGATTCGAAGGACCAAAACTTGGGTGGTTTTGGATTAGATGACTTTGGAGCAAGCAATAGTTGGCAACCAGAGGATAATATCAAAGATTTGTCTATGTTCAGCTCTGATTTTAATGTATCATCCTTTATTAATGATATTATTAATTAGGAAAATAGAGTGTTTCAATTCATTATCCTTGAAAATGGACTGTTTATTTATGATGTAATTCAAAGTATGATGAACTGTTTCGATTCATAATGGAAATTGAACTCTTTATAGTAGTATATTTCACATGAACTGCTCAATTTTACAAGGTGGACTTGACTGAAATTTTGCAAGCATTAATGGAGAAAGTTGTATGAAGTTGGAATTTAGCTTAACTTTTATAAAAATCATCACAATAGTATAGCTCGATCGATGATTGAAGAGCAGCAATCCTGAATTAGCTACTGCAAGGTAGTGTGGCACGAAAAAAAGTTGCAACTATGCCATTCTTCGCGAGTGTGATCACTAAGTGAAGTTACACATGTAAAAGAATATTTGTATATCAGTTAGAGACCATAGGATCAAAATAAGATATGCTACATTTGTTATATTGATGATATTCCTTCCAAAATTTCCTTTGTGGATTGAACACCACCATTATCCATGAACAATTTCGTCAAATTAGCATCTCTACTCCTTGGCATCAACTTCATCAACTTATCGAGAATGCCAAAGCTAAGCTTAAGATCATTAAGACTTTTTGGAAGCTGCTTGAAGAAAGGATTGTCTAACTAAATACGGATGGTTGTTCAAGAGGAGATCCAAGAACCAGTGGAGGCGGAGGTAACATGATCGCGGCCTTCACAGCACCTTTAAGTCGACAAAGCAACAATTATGCTGAGACAAAAGCCCTCCAAACAGGTTTAGAGTGGTGCAAAAAGCAAGGATGTGCGAAGATTATTGCTGAAGTAGATTCGTTATTAGTTGCAAATTGGATAGAGGGTAAGATAAAGCCTCCTTGGAACCTGAATTGTCCAAGCAAGCCAAAGGATTGAGCCTAATGGATACAGACCAATTTGTGCCAATTTCATTTACGAGGACAATAGAAAAAATATCCACTCATTCATCTTGATTATTGTTGTAATATTATGAATTTCGAGTCAAAATTTGAACATATTCATAACAACCAAGTTTTTCTAGGAGGTTAGGTTTTATGTCCCTTCCTGAATGTATTCACCTCTTGGATATTAAATTACTTACAAAAATAGGAGTCTTAGCTAAACCCCGACACTACAAGGCGACTACAAAAGATAGATAAAATGCAGTAAGATGAAATACATAAGCAATTGGATAAAAAAGTAATTCTAGATTAGAAGACAAATGGATTTACATAAATCCTAGCATAAATTTGAGGTTTATGGTTCGTGCAACAATCTCAAGTTAATACATAATAATAATCGAACCAATGAGCTAGGTTCCGACACAAAATTTCATATATATTTAATGAAATTTTTTAAATATAAATACATAGTCTAGAAAAAACTACTAGTGAACTCGTAACTAATTGTTTTTATCCACCTTCAGATACATCCACAATTTAACTAAGAAAATTGAGTAGAGTAGCCTGAAAAAAAAGTTTCTTTACAGGATACCATGTCGATTTTAGAGCTTGAGAGCTCTTCTAAACAGAAATGAACAAACAGAGGAATTAAGAAGAGGGAGAAGATTTTATTCATCTTAAGAAGATATTTTTACATCACACTGAAAGAATGTATTTATAGACTAATATTTAGAAGCATCTAGAATGTGATCAACTAACTCCATCAATGCACATGTCATTTCACATGGCATCCTAACAACCTCTAACAGATTTATTCAATTAACCAACTAACTGCTGTAACTAATTTTAACACACCCCCTCAAGCTGAAGGGTGCAAGACATTAAGCACACCAAGCTTGCCTAGCAGATAAGAATGTTGAGCATGACTAAGCCCCTTCGTCAATAGGTCAGCAAGTTGTTGTTGAGTAGGGACATACATAGTGGCAACCACCCCTGCTTTGATCTTGTCTCTGATGAAATGGCAATCTATTTCAATGTGTTTGGTCCTCTCATGGAAGACTGGATTGGCTGCTAATTGTATTGCTGATTTGCTATCACTCAAGAGGTTAATAGGGCTTTGAACCGGCACTCCAAGCTCAGTAAACAATCCCAGTAACCAAGTGACTTCAGAGACTGCTGAGGCCATGCTCCTATATTCAGCCTCAGCAGAACTTCTGGAAACAGTCTGCTGTTTCTTGGATTTCCAGGACACTAATGACTCACCAAACTTGACCACATAGCCTGTAATAGACCTTCTAGTGTTGGGGCAAGCAGCCCAATCAGAATCACACCAACATGTGAGAGTAGTGGTAGGTTTGGCCTGCAGCCATACACCTTGACCTACTGTGCCCTTTAGGTACCTAACCACTCTAGTAGCAGCATCCCAATGTGACTTCTTTGGAGACTGCATGAACTGACTAAGGGTTTGTACAGCATAGCAAATGTCTGGTCTTGTAATGGTTGCATAAAGCAGCTTACCAACCAGCCTTTGGTAAGGAGCAATATCGAGCAAAACATCATCTCCAACAATACCATTTTCTGCATCATGGGCTGCTGAAGTGAGCTTTAAATTGGTCTCAAGAGGAGTAGGGGCAGGTTTGGCACCAGTCAGACCTACATCAGCAATGAGTTCCAATAGATACTTTCTCTGATTAAGAATGACACGATCTTAGGACTTCAATGCCCAAGAAAAATCTGAGGTCACCTAAATCTTTGAGTTTGAAGTGGTGATGAAGACTGTCTTTGGCTTTAGTGATCAGCTTCTCATTATTGCCTGTAATGAGTAAGTCATCAACATAAACAAGCACAATCACAATGTCTGCGCCTCTCTTTAGAGTGAATAGAGAGTAATCATGAGTGCTTTGAGTAAAGCCAGTGTCTAATAAGGCAGTAGTGAGTTTCAAATTACATTGCCTAGATGCATGTTTAAGACCATACAGAGACTTGAGAAGTCTGCACACTCTTGTGTCTCCTGGTTTCTTAAAACCTTCAGCAGATATAAATTTGCAATTCTCCCTTCTTGTTTATCTGTATTTCATGGACAGGATGAGTTCGGCAAAATTGGCCGTTAGCTTTAACTTAATTTTGTATTTGAGTTTAAAAGTTTTCAGGAATCCACTGAGCTGCATTATTTAATATTCAGAACTTATAAAAAATCAAAATTCTAATTTCAACTTTGTTGGTACTCAAAATTAGAGATTTGCCTATGAATTCGGCAAAACTAACAACGTATTTATACTTAAAAAATGTACTTAATATGTAAAATTAATTTATTAGGAATCCACTAAGCTGCACAATTTAGTATCCAAAAGTTATAAACTCAAAATTCCTATCTCAGCTTTATTGGTACTCAAAACTGAATTCGGCAAAAGTAGTAGCTAACTTTAACTACTTAAATTCTGTATTTGTATTAAAAAATCTATTTAATATGTAACATTAATTTATCAAGAATTCACTAAACTTCCTTTTATGATATTGAAAACTCACCAACTAAAAATTCTAATTTCACCTCCATTGATATGATACTCAATTTGTTTTGACAACAATTTTATTACCCATAGAAACAAAAGCTACAAACCAAATATGCGAGTGTCATGTGAATACATACATGTTTTTTATTTGACAGTCTTCACTCACTCACAATTCTAACATGTGAATATATATATGTCTTACGATTGTTTTTCTAAAAACTTATTTTTGAAAACTAACAAAAACCAAATATTAATGTCACCTTGATATTATCATCCACTTGCCATTGTATTTTAGTGAAGCATTTAAAGGAAAACGTGGAACCATAACCACCTTAAATTAAAGCTAGCAAATAAATACTGTCTGAAATTTGGTATTTACTTTTCAGTCTGCGTAATCAGATTTTAAAATTAATACTATATGCTGAAAAAAAATAATCATTCATGCTAATCATATACTTTATATTGCTCAAATTTTTCGAAAGTATACTATTTTTGAAAGATTAGATACATACCAATCAACACTTATTTGAGGAATTCGAGCAATGTAGCTAATGCTTTTTTCATTTATTTTTATTTATCATATTTAGACTTGACATATTCATTAAAAAATTAATGAATGACATGACTAATTAATGAATGACATGACTATTTTACTATATTATTCCTATTAAATGATGTTTAATATTAAGTATTGAAACGAAAAAATAGATAATTAATGCTAAGGATAAAACATGCAAAAATAACCATTTTTTTAAATATGTTAGAAATAACAACTAAAAATTAAAATCCATTTGAGAAGAGTAAACAAATGAAAGTGAACAAATGAAACGATTAATGGTAGGTAAGCATTTAAACTAAGCATAGGAAAATATGAACACTAACATAATAATGGACCAATTATAACCTTCTACACTTCCTAGTGAATCGGGCTGGGCTGGTTGGAAGTCATCTCAGTCCAATCCATTAGGAGGCATAGGCTTAATAGGTGGGTCTTAAGGGGCCTAGTTCGGGCTCGGGCTCGGGGTCAGGTGCAGGCTGGTCCCATCAGGAGCCTAGACCGGTACTGTGGGCCCAACACATAGAGAACCTCCTAACTAGGCCTTCACCCCCAATTCCCTTTCGGGGTTCTAGGCCTAACCTTATCTAATTAGTGGTCAGTCAGTCACTTAACATTCTTACCTTCTGCAAAGTATCATATACAAACTTATAAAGTGTACCTAATTAATCAGCACATCACATATTGCGCTCTTGCAATTGAAGCAAACGTCATCAGAGCATATTTAGCATGAAAGATCAACATGAAGCACCAAAAGCGAGCATGAAGAAGCCATAAAACTCAGGATGGATAGCGCTATAGATAGCCATTAAGATGTATTCATGGTGCTATCCCTCCTGAGCTTTATAGATTCTCCATACCATATCCACAAGAACAACATACATAGCTTATCTCCAACACATATACATATATATTGAGTGAGAAAATGAATGGCAAAAGGAGAAAGAAGTACTAATAAAAAGATATATAGATAAATGTATGGTTGGGAGTGTTAAAAGGGAAGGGGGGCCTATTTATAATAGCAAAAGTAACATGGGAATTGACTAAGTATTTCAACAACATGTGTAGGTAAACATTTTTTTGTCTCTAAATTGGACTGATTTTTCCTTTTGGTCATTATTTGCAAAAAATAAAATCCTTTAAATAGTTAAATATTCCTCTGCCGACTACGTTACTCTCCTTCCAATACTTGAAATAATTAAAGTATTTAGGTACGGTATCATGAATTGAAAATTGTGAATTATTTCTTGCTTTTACAAATGGCTATTGAATTTCATTTACAACTTGGTCTTATTTGAGACAATTTTCCAAATTTTACGTTAGCTTCATCATTGCAAATACAAAACTCTTGAGATATCCTTTGACTATACCTAAACATGAATTATTCTGGTAAACAAAAAGGCATGATTGAAATATCTAAAACTTTATCAGTTTACATCCAATGTTTTGCATCCGCGAATCTAAGATTTGTAGAATATAAATATTATTGTATTATAGACGTCAACAGATAATATTATATCGATTTTAGAAAATATACACATAAAATATCTCGTGTCCCAATTATTTAGTGCGTAAATTCAACCCTTTTCGTAACCAATTAAGGGTTTTCAACATTAAAATTGTCATTGTTGCAATTTTAAATAAATAGGTTTTTAATTTAAATATAGAAATTGAGTTTAAATCAAGTGGTGTTTTTAAGTTTGGAAATGTTTACGAGGATGAAATTGATAGTTCAAACTTCAAAAAGTAAGTTTGAAGTTTGACTTTCACCGGTGCCGGTTCTAAAAAAAATTGTTTTTTTTATGTGCTTTAGGTCCTCAAATTTTGAGGAGGTCCATTTTTGGTTTAGCAATAATATATTATAGTTTTTTTTTTAAAAAAAAAATATTGAATATTACTCCCTCTATTTCATATTAATTGAATTTTTGAGGTGTTTCACACCCTTTAAGAAAATTAGATTAAGTATTTGTACAATGAAGAAGTTTGATATATTTGGAATATTTTATGTCTCAAAAAATATTAAATGAATTGATTATATTATCAGTTAAAAAAGAATTATTAAAAAATCCATTATTAAATTTTTTTAGCGACTTTGCATCTCAAAAATTACGAAAATAGACATTATAAGTATTTATTTTTCTTAAAGTTTAAGACATGCGTTCGATTTTGACTTTAACCTACCATGCTTGAGTCACTCCTAGTTTCGGCAGTAGGCAACAATCTTAAAAGTTATCTTGACGAGCCAAATTTCAGACAAAAATGTTGAAAGTTTATGGTCAAAACTTCATAATCAATTTTTTTGCAACTTTAATTGCATATACTTGAAGTTGATTCCGAAACGATTACAATAACAACAATATCTAATTTAATTTGGGAAAATTATATAAAATAACAAACTATTAATTCAAATTAAATGTTATAACCATGAATTGATTTAACTGTAATCCGTAGCAAACAGTTGTCATTCGCCTCTCTCCCTAGGTTTCTCCCTCGCCTCTCTCGCTTTTATACAAACACAAATGTATAAAATGTGTTTGTATATGTATAAAACGAGAGAAAACTGTATATACAAAAACAAATACATATATCTTCGTCCTATACACTTATAATTATACAAATACAGATCTTCCCCTGCCCAGTTCTCTTTTGCACTTTCTCTCTTTCTCGCTTTATACAAACATAGTATACAAATTACAATGTATAATTTATGTTGTATAAAGCGAGAGAGAGAGATTTGATATACAAATATTTTATTTCGATTCATTTGTTTACAAATTCAAATTTTATACAGATATACAAACACATAAAATTGTATTGAGAGATTGTCATCGATTTATACAAACGAGAGGCTGTCAGCGATTTATACAGATGGCCTGCCAGCGAAATTATACAAATCTGAAACTCCTGCCAGTGAGTTATACATTTTGATACTCCATAGCAAACATAAAATTTGCTATGGAGCACAATTATACAAACTATAGTTATAACATACAAATATGATTTTTATGTTTGCTATATGTGAAAGTTGTTAATTTAATTTCACAAGCTAGTACAAAGTGATTAAATTTATAACTTTTTATACACTACACTATAACTTAAATGATTATCCCAAAATCGCTTATCCATAAAATTGATTAGTATGATTGAAGATGTCTTTTTTAAGTTAATTAAGTCATTGACCTTATATGTTTTGTAATATTTTCCCACATCACATCCAATGATATTAAACATGGATAAAAAAATAATTGAATCTCAAATTACGTCAGTATCACCTAAATCCCTTGGGGGACCAATGTAATCTTCGTTTTTACTATATAAGATCCAAGTAATAGTGAACCAATATATTTATTTTTGGAGATAATGTGAGTATGAAAATCTTATCTAAAGATGGAAATAAAATTGACAAGATAGCACAACTATATAAGATTTCCTTAAGCCTAGGCGCACCGCAAGGTTATTCTTTTAAGTAGATAATTCATTGTGGGGTCGACATTAGAAAATTAAACATGCAATTTTTTTATGTCGGTTGAGCATTTGTGTTCAAATTCTTTTATATGAATGCAAAGGCGAAGCTAGAATTTTAAATTGATGAGTTCGAAATTTTAATTATTTTATGTTATTAGTACAAGAAATTTACCTTTTTGTTTTTGTTGATTTTCATGGATCAGATCAAAACAATTCTTGAATGATTCCAATAATATATCAAAACATAAAATCTTTATCGATTCTACCTCTTATTTTTCCGGAGGGACCAAGAAAAATTTGAATGAACTTTCGCTTAACATTTCGAAAAAAATTATATTTTATAATCTTATTTTTCTTTTCAAATAATCAAAGAGGAATCAAAAGGGATATTGAATACAAATCTTTAATTTTCCTCTTGAACTCTTATTCTACATATAACATTCAAATAATTACATATTTTATCACTAATTAATAATTTTTTTATATATATTAAAAAAGATAAACTGGATACATGTATTTTTATTATCAAATACATTAAAATAGAGAGAGAGGTGAGCGAGATGGGTAGGAAAATAGTTATGTATCGCAGATACATACGAATCACAATAGATACACACCAGATACATATATTTGTATGTATTCGGTGTGATTCACATGTAATCGAAATAGTTAATTAATACGTATGAGAGTGGTGAATAAGATCGAAACTAAAAAGGAGACTAACAAGATTTATCTATGTATCTTAGGCATGTATAAATCCACTTAAATATAGTGTATTTAGCACAAACTATACCCCTTGTTTATACTATATTTTGAGATACATATATCACAACATATTTAGATATATCAAAAATCCGATAAAATAGTATAATAACATAAAGACGAGAAACGTCAGGTATTAGGTGAACCATTCAAACATTAATGAGATTTCGTCATAATTATAGTGTTTGGGTATTAAGTAGTGTTGAGGTTGAGAGAGACATTTTGGGAAATTGAACCCCTCTTTTCTGACTCTCATCATTTCTAAGCACTCAATATGAGTAGGTAAAAAGAAGCTGCATGCCACAGAAAATTAATTATTCTTATAACTTAGCCACTGGCAAATGGATTCAGAATTTAAATACGATGAATATTAGTATTATTTTTTAACGTAAATAAGTATAATTTTTAATAATGACTGAGGAATAATACAGTGAGGAACACACAAGTATATAGGTCAAGTATAATTAGTATGCTAATGATAATAATAATAATAATAATTAAATTTTAATATAATTAAAGCAATTGCGAGATATAACTTAATGGTTAGAGTTCTATCAAATATATTATGTTGTAGATTTGATTTTCGACTCACCTTTTTAAGTCATTTGAATTAAATAAAAATATTAATTAAAAGTGATATTTGGGCATCCCGGGTCACAAGTATGAAAATATTTGGTTCACTTTTTGAATATGAGTTTGTACAATTGAAAGTAGTTTCTTAAGTATAAAGTGTTGAATTTTCTTATTTTTGGTAAAACTACCTTTTTAGTGTAAATGAGTTGAAATATTAAAAATCAGAAATAATAGTCGGTGTGTCTAATAAAAATGTTGATAGATAAAATTTTATGTTAATGAATAGTATGTATATGCATAAGGAGAATAATGAACAATAAAAATAAGATAAGTCGAGGATTACCAACTTATAACTTTTGGATAATTTTGATTTATAAAAACTTAGTTAGCATATAAACACTTCAAGATATTTATCAAATACATTAATAAGTTTTTAACAAAACTTATAAGTTAGTTTGATCACATGATAAGTTTAGACAAATACCTTTTATATTGATTTTGAATATTTTATTTTCAGTTTTGTCATTTTGGTTAAGTTTGATTTCCAATATTTCTTTGGTAAGTTCTATTCCGGTATTCGAATTTCGTAATTTTTAAAAATAAAATATATTGCCCGTTACACTACCAGAGGTATTTTCCATTGTGAACCAATGATAAATTTGTGTTATAAAGCATGATTTTTCCACTCAATTCTCACCGAACAAGCTTACTAAAAAAAATGCATAGTGAGAAATAGATTCTCACTGAAATAATGGGAAGATTTCAGATTTTTCATATGAAATGCGTATTTTTTTTCACCGATTCAATTAAAATATCTTTAGGAATAATTACGAAATATTTCAATGGAAAAATAATAATTTTTAGTATTGCTATTTGGGTTTGAGGCTTAATTTGATGGAAAAGTTACATTAATACACATTTTATTTTATCATAATCTCTAAAATTCCTACCATTTAAAAAATTACAAAAATTCCCTCTCGGATACATCTCTATCCCTTCTCGGATACATCCCTCTCATTAAGCAATGTATCATTTGCAACCCGTGAGCTGTGTATCCAGTATCCACCAGTTTCCTAATGTATCCGAGTTCCTATAAATTTAAGAAACTTTTGTAATTTGAAAAAGAATAGAAATAGAATGAATTAGCATTTAAAACTATGAAATTTATGTAATTTTTACTAATTTGATTTCTTCTTCTTCTTTTTATGTTTTTTAGTCATGAGCTTCATTTATCCAGAATGGGCTTCTCTTGATACGTAGTGTATTTCTTTGGCTGATTTGTATGATTAAGATTATTTTTGTTCATTTTTTTTTGGACAAAACTATCCATTAGGCAAATTATTTTTCTAAATTGAACCCAACTCAATATATTTATTCTTATTGGACCCATATTTCAAACTATATATATATGCTATAATGGTATCTATAGATATATTAAAAGTTAAACAGTAGACAACAATCTTAAAAGTTATCTTGTGACCAGCCAAATTTCAGACAAAAATGTTGAAAGTTTATGGTCAAACTTCATAATCAATTTTTTTGCAACTTTAATTGCATATATTGAAGTTGATTCCGAAACAATTACAACAACAACAATATCTTATTTAATTTGAGAAAATTGTATAAAATAGCAAACTATTAATTCAAATGACTATATTCTAATGGCATCAAGGAGTAATTGAGTAGCTTTTTCACTGAAACACTGTCGCTTCCTCCTTAATGTCATCAGAATGTATATATATTCTAATGGTATCAAGGAGTAATTGAGTAGTATTTCCATTGAAGCACTGTTCCTTCCTCTTTGATACAATATATATATATATATATATATATATATATATATATATAAGATTTTACTTTTGTTAATATACAATACGATCACCAATTCTCTAAGGGAAAAGGGTTAGATAGTCAAAGATGCTTTAATTGCACAGAATACCCCAGTAAAGAGAGAGGAGCAAAATATATGAATCGCTATATAGAAGGATGCCTTATGTGTATTAACAAGATATTTAACATCAAAATTATAGACCAAACAATAAATACAAAAGAAAAAACATTAATATCTTTGGAAAAAAAAGTTGATAGTTTAGAGGACAGAATAAGTAAATTAGAAAAAGGAAAAGAAAAAGTAGAAGAGGGAACCAACCAAGATATAATACCAGAAGAAGAAATCGAACTATTAAATGAAAAAGACCATAAATCATTTGAGGGATTGATTTGTAATGAAGACAATGTCACGCCCCGAGCCTACACCCTGGGCGGGACCGGCACCCGGAGACCATTTCTAGCCCCAAGCGAACCCTTGGCCTGACTTTTTTAACTTAGCGGAAACCTAACCCAACAGAATAACTCAATGCAATGCAATATTACAAAACAACTTAACTTATAAAATATGGCCATAAAGGCAACTCAAATCTCAAAATAGAATATTTACATATATACATAGATGAGAGACTCAAAACTAACTGACTGACTGTCTGTCAATGAAGCCTCTAAAATACTGAGATGGATGTTGGGACAGACCCCGCAACATCCTAATAAAACAAAAACTAAGAACACAAAATAATTGAGTCATCTGGAATGCAAGGAGGCTCACCACTGACTCTGGAGTGCTCAGCTGGATCAACGACATGCAGGATGATGATCCGGGGTACCTGTATCTGCATCATAAGACGATGCAGGCCAACTGGCATCAGTACATGGAATGTACGAGTATGCGAGCTGGAAAACTAAGCAACATAGGCTAGAAGGAAATTTGGAAGAAACTGAAAAGTTTACCTTGCTCAA
>JAJOOR010035306.1:0-12617 GCA_036250505.1 Solanum acaule | reverse complement strand
GATTTAAGGGCAGGGACAAAATAAATTGATTTTTCAACCAAAAATATTTGTAATTTGAAGTTGGAAGAGAGTTTTGGAAAATATTTTCCTTAAGTTTTGAAGTGAAGTCATTTTCCCTAAATTTGAGGAAAATGAGTTGATTTGGAAAATCTTTTTCCAAAATATTTAACCCAATCAAACATGAGAAAATTAGAAAACATTTCCTTCATACCAAACACACCCTATGTGTCCAAATTTATATGGCAACTTAAGAAATTTTGAAAGTCAACCAAATCTTTAATATATTTTTAAAAATATTTTAAGTTATTTATAGTACTTTTAACGTAATTTTAAACTAATCTGTGTTATTCTAAGTGTCCAAATTTATGTGGCAACTTGTTTCTCAAAGTCAACCAAGTTTTAATATGTGTTTTTAAAAATATTTTATGTTTTTAATTTTATAAAGTTTTTGAGTTGTTAATTGTAGAGATTTATAGTGTTTTTAACGTAATTTTTAAATAATATATGTTGCTCTATGTGTCCTAATTTATGTGGCAACTTGTGAAATTTTGAGAGCCAATAGAATTTTTAATATGTTTTTAAAAAATATTTTAAGTTGTTAATTGTAGCGATTTATAGTAATTTAAACTTAATTTTCAAATAATATATGTTACTCTATGTGTCCTAATTTAAGTGGCAACTTGTAAAATTATGAGAGTCAACCATATTTTTAATATGTTAGTAAAATTATTTGAAATTGTTAATTGTCTTAAACATAATTTTCAAATAATATATGTTCTTCTCACTTATTTATGTGAGTACACCAAATTTTTAATATGTTTTTAAAAATATTTGAATTTTTTATTTTATAAATATTTTTAAGTTGTTAATTTTAGCGATTTATAGTACTTTTAACGTAATTTTCAACTAATATAGTTTATTATGTGTTTGTCACAAACCAATTTCTCAGGTCATGATGAAACCTACTATAACCTACAAGTAGGTAAGCCAATCCATAATCGTGAGAAGAAAAGTAAAGAATATAAGGGTAGAAACAACATGAGGATAAAAAACTCAACATAAATAATAGACGAATAATGCGGACGCAACATATATATTTTAAAAAAAAAAAGGTGCAACAACTGAGAAGTCACAAGTACAAAACTACTACGAAAATAATAGAAGTTCCAAAAGTGGACCAATATATACAAAGTTGTCTCAAGAAACCAAAAGACTAGTCAAATGATACGGAAGGAGACAAGTATGATCCAGGAAACCATAAGATCAACTCACCTTCGAATCCTGCGGCAATTTGCTTGAAACCAACGTTGATAGCTAGTGCTCCGACTTGCATCACAAAAATATATGTTAAGTGTAGTATGAGTACCAAAACAAGATGTACACATTAGGAATCATAGGTTGGCTGAGCTAGAAAAGTAAAGGCAATATGAAAAGCGGGAATAAAACCAGTGTAGTGGTCAAATAAGCGAAGTTCTATAAGATATGCACACTAGTGTAGAAAGGAGAGAAAAGAGAACAAGTAACTAATTATAGCATACCACGTAAGCCTAGAAGGTACACTCCCGCAATTTTAAGTAAGAACCTGAACGGACCCTCATAAGCTCGACAAGTACACAAAAGAACCATCACTACTGAGAATAGAACCCGATGAATCCAGAGCCAGTGAATGCATAACCTAGACCTCGAACTGCGGATGAGACTCCCAAAAATAACCAATAGGATCAATCCAATATATATAAACTCGGTAAAAGATAATGAGTTTGAATCATGGACTGCGGCTCAATATCATATGTCCATACCTAGTATCTGCGACTAAAATAGGGCAGCATGACCATACCTCGAATATGGTCAAATCCCAAACCCATATCATCATCATAAGGACATAGTGGAATGACGTCCACCTTAAGGCAATCAACATAACGCTCCAAACCGAATCGAATCCAATCCCAAAGCGTCGAACGAAGCCTGAAATCACAACCAAGAATCACTAAGGCCATAGAAAGAGGGAGCTATGGACAAATGGTAATTGGAGCTGAGGTACCGCCTAACTAAGGCTCATTCTATTAGACTCAAGTCTGCTACATCAGTCTACAAGAAGCTAAGCTGTCCAAAGTAACGTTGGAGCACTTGTAAAGCCTATCAGCTCCAAAAATGCAAGTCTAAGGTAAACACTAGTCTAATCCTACACTAAGGCCAATCATGCTTTCAACAACAATAATAAATAGGTATAACACATGCCACAAGGTAAGGATGGTTAGAAAAAGGGGAAATAACATGCTAGCAGCCTATAAAACCCATAATATAGCCTAAAACATGATTTCTAAGTAACTAAGCTTGATCAACTAGCTACCCAACCCAAATTTAAACTAATGAACATGCATTTACATTCAAGAGCTCAATCTAAAGATTGGGAAGCCATAGTCTACCTCAATGCAAACCACAAACGTTCCAAACTCACAATTTCAAAGCTTTTCCCCTCCAAACGATCTCCAAATGCTTCCACGCTAACAAAAATAGAATCACAATGTCAATAAGGATGTTTTGACATCAAAAATTCAATAATTGGAGACGGGCCAAATTTGGGTCAAAACAAAAATGTGGGACTCGTTCTGGGAATCCAGAAATTGACTCCGTCAAAAGGTTCAATTAAGCTCCCCAAACTTGCATTCTAAAACAACACATAATTCAGGGCCCAAAACACAACAACATGCAAGAAAATCACTAAAAGATCAACAATTAAGAGGAAAAGTAGCCCCTTCAGAATTTTTTTACCTCAAATAAGCAATCCCCGAAGCTCCCCAAGCACAAATGAAGATCAAACTCCCCGGATGCAACTCAATGAATATCACCCTATTTGGACTCTCATAGCTCCCAAAATTGCCAGATGAAATATTAAATCATAGCTAGCTAGTTCCCATTTCTTTTAATAAAAGACCAGACGAACTTATTGATGTGCCATGGGGGCACTTGTAATGCTTTAAACTTGGGATTTTGCGAGTCTTTGAAGAGAATGTTAGTAGATTTGATTTTGTTTTGCAGGAAAACAATTTTTGGCAGCTTAGGTAGATAAGACACGGTTGGAAGTATTGTTTTTGACCATCTATGAGCCAGAATCGTGGAGTCCTCTCATGGATGGTATTGAATTATAAATCTTCAGGACATTTTCTATGGGTAATTATTTGGTTGATTATTGAATATGGTTTTGGGGTTCTAGAGAACCCAAAGTAGACACACTCTTTGGCTTGAGAAACTTTGAGTTTAGCCGAAATGCAAAGCAATACATGCTATAATTTGTTCTAAGTTTTCTAGTTAATACCCTCTCTATTCCATATTAAGTGAATTTGTGGGGAATTGCACACCTATTAAGAAAAATATTTAGGACATAATTTAAACCATATTTTTCTCAAGTACCCTTTGTGAAATCATAAATATAACTTTTAAGTAGTCAATTTATCACCTGAAAAATATAAAACTTCATTAATGGAAAAGAAAAATATGGAAAAAATTCAAACATTTATCTTGAACTTTGAACACTTCAATTATTTTGAAGAAAAAAACCCTCAAAAATTCACTTAATATGAAATAGAGGGAGTACTATAATCAAGGTTATACCTATCGAATGCACACCCCTAGTCCCTTTAATCTTGATACCAGCAATTGTGTCTTGCTTATGTGCTTTGATTTACAAACCTTAGTGAATCTACATCCAATCTCTATGGGAAATCCACCCCGACTCTTGTTGGGTACTTTTTTTTTTGCATACGATCGTTTCCACCTCCTTAATTAGAGAGTTGTTTTAGACGTTATTGAAAATGTCACCATTGTTGAAGATAGGAAATTGATTGTCATTTGTTTGGCCTCTTGCTTTTCTTTTACGTTGTTTTGTTGTTTTTGGTGATTGAACATGATAAGAGATAAGTCAAGCTAGTATTGATGGGTTCATGGATGTCGATCGAGGATGAAGTTGTGGTAGCACATGATGTACCTAGGGTCGTTCGCCTACCTCCGACAATAGGGAATGTCGTTTTTCATGTCACTAGCACTATGCTACTTCTAAGCCAGATGAAAGGATTGTTTAGAGACAACAATAGGGAATGCCGTTTTTGTCATCCTTTCAACATCACAAACATTAGTCAAGAATCCATTAGGCTAAGATTGTTCCCATTCTCCCTCATGGGAGACGCTACAACATGGTTGGAGGTGCTACCTCAAGCCTCCG
Source organism: Solanum acaule (assembly GCA_036250505.1). Lineage (NCBI taxonomy): Eukaryota > Viridiplantae > Streptophyta > Magnoliopsida > Solanales > Solanaceae > Solanum > Solanum acaule. Next base: position 8,398 of record JAJOOR010035306.1, on the reverse strand, counting down.
TCACTTAATGGAACAAATTAACCAAGGCATTCCTAGATCGGTTTTTTCTACCCTCAAGAATATTGCATTTGCGTGATGAAATCACTAGCTTTCTCTAATTGGCGGGAGAGCCTTTACATGAGGTTTGATTGAGGTTCAAAAAGAAAGTGTTCTTGTGTCCCAATCACGAGTTACCGGATGGAGTGCTCTTGCAATGCTTTTACCTATCACTAGACTCCATTAACAAGTCATCAGCAAACAACCTAACAGGTGGTTCACTCATGGATCGAACTTTCAAACTTGCAAAGGCCCCATTGGATAGAATGACTAAAACTGAGCTTGGAACACAAGGGATGTCAAGGTGACATCGGGTGTCAACTCCACTATCATGACCAATGAAGGAGAAAAGAGGAAGAAAGAGATGAAAACGGGGTTATAATGATAACTCAAGTGGAGTTGTTTGCAAAGTACATAATTGGCACCAGAGTCAAAGAGTGTGAAAGCTATTGGAGCGCAAGGAGACAAATCCCTCGAGGAAGATAATGCATATGCACTGTTTGATGAGGAAGTTCAAAACATATCAATTCAAGTGGCAGGTTCTCCCCCGAGGTACCAAGGTGCCAACCAAGGCTCTTGGCGACCTCAAGACAGGAATCAAGGTTGGAGAGACATGGATCATGGGAGAGAGAGGGGGCTTACCATAGATAGTTTTCAAACGCTTGATAGTTAGTTAAAACCACAATTAAAAGATAATTGACACTGTGTTACACATAAATAAATGAACAAAGAGTTAACATATAATTACTCTTTGTGAAAACAGCATAAGAATACATCCGATAATTAATGTGACGATCATTTCACATTTTAATGAGGATACCGCTAAGGGTAATGAACTTACCGTAGATGGCTTACAAATGTGAAGTCTAGAGGAGTGAAAAACAGAATTCATAACATGGAATGGAAAAAGAACCAAATAACCAAAAACACATTCTATTCAGCCGGCTTTAATACCTTGAATCAAGCTACTTCGCTGGTTCACAGTCGCAAGTTTTATTCAGCTTTCCTGCTACGTGTAGCCATTTAGCCATTTCATTTCATACTACACAAGCTATTTAGCTGAATATAAAACTGGACAAACCAGTCTTCAATCTTCTCTAGCACTCTAATGTACCATCCCAGATGGAATAACAAACACAGATTTCAATGTAGCATTGGCCGTCCCATTTCCACCACAGTGTGCTGGAGCTACAACAGCATGTTCCGTATAAAAGATCGGAATCTCGCTCTACCCTATATAATGCTGCTAATTAGAGAAGCTGAAAACCTACTGCTCTCGTATGGCTATACATACCCAACAGAACAAATGCAGTAGCAAAATTTGATCAACTAGAAATCCAGGGCCATTCGCCCACAACGTATGTTACTGTTTCCTTTAGACATGTATACCATTCCCGTTGCAATAAATGCCATCTAATGATCCATTAGCCATCTTTGTCCCATTTACATATCGATGTGATTTTAGTCCTGACGTACCATTGCTCAAACTCCATGTTTTGGGAACACCCTTCTTCAACAAAGTTTCAAGTTGCCCAGTTGCTGCGGCTATAAGCCCTGTATAAAAGAAAAAAACAAGATTATACAAAGAATCAGCAAAACTTCAAGAAAAAAACATGAAATGCAGATATATCTAGAAGTCCAGCATCCAAATTAATAAAACGAATTCATCCATTTGGCTCCTCGTCCCCAGTAATATGAAGCAGGTGAAATACCTAGGAACAGGGCAGAAGGGGTTCCTGGCCTTGATTTAAATTCTGGATGAAATTGAACTCCGATGAAGTAAGGATGATTTGGCAGCTCAACAATCTGTAGATGAAGCATCCCACAAGATCAATCAACCACAGCAACATAACTAGCTAGCATGATATGTTAAATTTAATGGTTTAAGAGGTTAACCTCCATGCGGTGACCACTTTCATCTTTGCCAGTGAAAGAAAGACCAGCATCTTCAAGTTGCTGCACCATGTCGGGGTTCACCTAAACAGTAGCATGAGATAAGCTCTTCAGTCGTGAAGTCCATATAAGAGGGTAGTCCGCATGTAATTTTACAAGTCCACCTAACTTTGAAAATTGAAATTGCTAAACCAAAGTTCCAAAGAGAAAGTGTCGCACCTCATATCTGTGTCGATGCCTCTCATCTATAAAGCTCTGGTTGCCATATCTGACACAAGATATATTTTATTCAGTTGGAGATGGCAAAAGGTAAAATTCCACCATATATGGTTTAGATGAATTATAGTATATTTATTATTGTGGATAAATGATGCTGATCCTCCCCACGCCTCCTCCACCCACAACAGAAGATTTCAAGAATGGAAGGAAAGAAACAACTTCCTAGCAGACAGATTCATAAGAATTGATGAGCAATGCAGGACTGACTTTCAAATCTGCAAATGGCTTATATAGGCAACACAACCTGATGCATTGGTAGATGCTTAATCTGACTGTGAGTTATAGTACGGATTCAAAATAAAACCATTCAAACAAAGTGTACACTAAAAAGAGGGATCATAACTAAGTTATCTAGCTTTTGCACTATCTTCTTAAATGGTTATGAATTTCAACCTCCCTCGTGTCAATTAAAATCCCTTTGCAGTTTCACATTTCATCCTATGGAATAAGTAGAGGAAAGGAAGTACATACAATTTTGCAGATTTACAATCCGCAACTTTAAAATATGTTCTCCTAGATCCAAGACGCATCGTACCACCCATATGAGTTTTTGAACCCTGAGATCATATCACACAGATTAGAACTGAGAACTACTAAAACAAAACTAGAAACACAGGACAATCATGAGGGACAAGAGAGATAAAGGGAAAGCACTCTTTACCTCTGGCATAAAAATGACACAAGGATTCTGAGTGTTGTGATCAAATTCTGTACTGTTTGCGTCTAGCAATCCAAGAATGGATCGAGCAAACTCAATAACAGCAATTTGCATTCCTAGACATATGCCAAGGAACGGAATCCTGTTTGCACGGGCATATCTAGCAGCGAGGATTTTACCCTCCACACCTCTGTCACCAAATCCTCCCGGAACTAGGATAGCATTCGCCCCCTGTAAAGTGAAGAGTAGTTCAACAAGTCAGAAACAATAAAATTGAAGACATGGATATAAAAAGAGTTGAATTTGGCCAACATCATGTTATAGAGTAACACCACACAAACCTTCAACAACTTCCAAGCACTTCTATAATTCTCAGGATTCTGCATGTAGAAGTATCAGTCAGATAAGGAACAACCAAGAGTAAAAGCAAGCGAACACAGCGGAAGCAAAATACCTCTGTAGAAGTTTCATCCTCAAGGTCACTGGCTGCAATCCAATCTATACAAAGTTTCCTGTGGCAAGCTACAGAGGCATGCACAAGAGCCTACACAAATAACTCGCAATGATTTAGATATTGACAACATAAAGGAGAACTAATTTATCGACTGATTGTTCTCAGCTATATAAAGGTAAAATAGAGGTGGAAATATATTGGCTTAAATGATAAAATATCCACCCGAAACAAAATAGGGAGCTCAAAATGAGATGGAGCATCAGAGGCAACATTATTCTCCATTTTTCGAACTCTAGCAGAAGAATCTAAGTCATTGATAAAACTGTTATGCCTGATGATCACTTTTGACAAAACTATATCGTAGAAAATAACAATTAAATGAAAATAGGTGTAGGAGCAAATACAATAAGGAAACCTCCTCTTTATATATTTGAGTACAGTATAATTACCTTCAGTACAGAGAGGTATGCATCTGAAAGCCCGGTGTACTTTCCTACCATGGCTACTCTAACCTGTAAATTCAGATGGAGATATTTATGAAAGTTGTGATGCAAATTGAGGGACTAAATTCCAAAAAGGAAGATAGAATACATTTCATATATATATATATTATAGAATATTATTTATTTATGTGTATATATATATCACAAAACCTACAGGCTCTTGTAGCTTGTCACAGAGGGCAGCCCGAGATGTCCATTCTCCCAAAGCAGGTTCTTGTGCAACACTGAAAATGAAATAATAAATTCATCATCATACAAGAGATGGCACAAAATCATAAAGTAGAAAAAATGAATATTGAATACTCCTTGTCATCAATCAATGTATGCAACTGAAACATACCCTTTAAGGTTCAGAACTTTCAGAATTGCTTCATGCGCCTTCTGATCCTAAATACACAAAAGATTTTCTTTAAAGCTTATAGTAAAGATGTTATGTAGAAATACATAAAAAAGAAGTGTGCCAAAATTACTTACTCTTAAAAGCAAAGGAACGCGCCAAATGTTTGAGACATCATAAAGAGTAATAATGTTATCTAGCTGAAATAAAAGGAATATAGAACCTGAGCACCAAGAATTGAGAGTTGATGACCTAAACAAGATTAGCTCTATAAAAATAAAGATTATTTGGTCATAATACCGGGACATGGCAAAACCGGGAAATTTTCTCCTTGACATTCTCTTCTAGTTCCTGAATAAATAGACCAACTTCAAGAACTGAACTTGATAAACATATAGATATATGTGTCCCAAAAGAGAAGGGGGAAGAGACGAACCGTTGTGCTCCGACATGCTAAAATGTTGGGAGTCAATCCCAGGCTTCTCAAACCTCTAACACTGTGCTGAGTAGGTTTTGTTTTCTAAATTTCAAAATAACAAAATACTCAATCTGAGTGATTACTATAATAGAAGATATCCACGTGACCCAGAAATATATTTACCTGCTCACCAACTACACTCAAAACAGGCACAAGGCTGACATGTATCAAGCAAAAATTACCAGCACCTAACAAGCAAAAGTTGATGAATAGATGTTAGTTGCACCTTATTTTTAGAAGGTACTCGGCTGAGTCAATTCAAGATTTGCACATCATAGAGCACAACTGACAGTGACATCATTTGATTGCCAAGAAATCAAGTTTAGACAAGTAAACCTTACCTACACGATATGAGAATTGTCCTAATGCTTCAATAAATGGCATTGATTCAATATCTCCTGCATTAAGGAACAAATTACTTTTAAGAAAACACGTATCATTTGACAACTTACCCTGCTCATGTGAAAAAGTTGTTAAGCATACCTATTGTGCCACCCAGTTCTATGACACAAACATCTGGTGGGCCATCCTTGCCATCAACTGGTATGACAGCCACACGTTCTATCCACTCTTGAATGGCATCTGTAATGTGAGGGACAACCTAGAGAAGCGACAGACAGACGGTAAGAGCATAAACATTGGAAGAAATGACTAAGTAATTTTCTGGAAAGGTGGTAAACCTGAACAGTCTTTCCCAAATAATCCCCTCTTCTCTCCTTATCAATAACCGACTGCAAAACCAAAATAACAAAGCAGTTTCTCAACTTAACATTTTCTATCATAATCTATGAATATCATCGAGCATACATCAATAATCTGATAGAGAATTTTAGAGGACATGCCTGATAAATTTTCCCAGTAGTTATATTGTTGTCGCCGGTCAACTTAATATCTAGAAAACGCTCATAGTTTCCAAGGTCCAGGTCCACCTGCAAGTGAAAAACAAATCTCGATATCAGTGGCATACAAACAAACAATTTGCACTTTATCTTAAAGTGAAATTGAAGTAACCATCCAAAAGCTTTAATTTTACAAGGAAAACAGGTAATACTAAAAAGCAAAACTATACACCAAAAAAAATTTAACTTTCAAATATCTGCACTCTAACAGTACCTAACAGAAAACACAACCAAAACATTAATCAGCAACTTGAATAACATGTTTTAGTTTAAAATTAGAGAGTCCAAAATAATGTAAGAAATCAGCACCAGCTGACTACTATTTGGGGTAAAAAGGGCAACAAAAAAGAATTTAAATTAATCATTAACATGAAAGATTTATATCTAACCTCTCCACCATCATCCAAGACATACACTTCTCCATGCTCGAAAGGAGACATTGTGCCAGCATCAGTGTTCAAATAAGGATCTGAAAGTGAAAAAGGAACAGTAAGTAGACATGTTATATACAATTCTTCCACCTCATTTGGACTATACCAGCAATTGAAGTAAACAACAGTACACTGTACTTGTTTAAGAAAATCCGTTAAGAAGCAAAAAAGGAGGATCCATTTCCTAAGAGACAAAGTTTTTTCAACCTAGAGAGAGGAACACAGGAACTACAACTCCGCCCATGTAAAATTGGGGGAAAAGAAGAAAGAAAAACAATTTGTGGCTGAAGCTGAAAAGCGAAAACTGAAAACTTTTGTTTCTTAAAACAAGGAATGCTTCTTCATATTTTCTGAACATGTTCTGCAAAAAAAAAATCAAAAAATTTAAAGAAACATAAACTTGAAGTCTTGACCAGAACTATTCATTAGAGAAACGCCATCTAAAGTTTTCCGGTGTCTTATTGGCAGAGACAATAGTTTAGTTGACTAGAGAGTTTCTAGAACAGCCAAAAGGAAAATATTTTTTTCTTCAAGGTTAGAGCCCTTTGCGAATCTGAGTGGAGAAGACAGCATATTCTTCTACCATCAGAATTTCCCTCCCTCATTTATCCAACAATGTCTGATTTCATTAAGTATATACCAGATAAGGGAGGAACTATCAAATATTTAAAGTCATTGAACTGGCTTTCTATTTTTTTTAAAAAGAATTCTTTTTTTTTTACATATATAAGCATGAGTTCGAGAGCAGTATCGATTCTTTGGTGCATTGTTGATTTAGAAATGAGATAGAAGAAGAATGAGGCAAAAAGCAGAGACCAATCTTAATGGAGGTAACACGAAGACCGCAGGCCTTAAGAATAAGACCAATACTGCTGGCAGTGACTCCTTTACCGAGCCCACTAACAACTCCTCCTGTCACCAACACGTACTTCATTTCTTCAGCTACTCTATAAACAAGAAGAAGAAAAAGGACCCATTAGCAATTTTTCAGAAACAATGTTTGCTCTGGGGTGGTACAATAAACAAGGCAAGAATTGGGAACAAACATACCTACAAGGAAAAGACTTGGGCCAGGAAACTTTTTCTCAAATTAAGAATAGTATGAAACGAAGCAACCTTATCCAATAAAAGGCGTTTCTTTTTTCATAAGAGAAAGAAAAAAGGAGGTGCAAAAAGCATGAGCGAAAGAGAATGGATGAGTGAGAATGGGGTGTATGTGAAGAAGCAATGGCGACTTTATATAGTAAAAATATGAGGGCGGAGGCTAATAGAGAAAGGAGACAAGGATATCTCAACTCTTTTTCAAAATTCTAAAACCTCCCCAAACCCTGCCGACTTCACTCGTTTTCCTCTTTTTATCAAAAAAATAATGAATAAACAAAAAGCAGAAAGAGAAAATACATTTTAAAAAATAAAATAAAAAGTATATTTAAAATATCTTAAAGCTCAATTGATTGTTTTCTGATCATATATTTTATCGGTAAAGATTCAACTCTCAATATTTTCTTTTGCTCCCTCATTTATTAATAACCTATATATTTATTTTTAAAAAGAGAAAAAGTTGATGTAAAACGTAAAAAATTGAAACATGTGATGAATCGAATAGGATCAGACCAAAGGAGAAGTAGGCAAAAGAAGAAAAGTGAAACCGAATGAAGTATCCAATAAAAATAAAATAAAGTTAGGTAACATGTAGAATGTTCAAAATTTTACAAGAGAGAAAATTGTTGCAAAACGTAAAAATTGAGACATGTTAGAGTTCTGGTCGGGCCAAAGAAGAAAAGTGAAACTAAATAGAGTACACAATTAACAAAACAAAAAAAGAAGTTAGGCCACAAGCTGAGTGTTTAAGGTTTGAATAAAAATTGATCTAAATTGTAAAAATTTAGACATGTGAGGAATTGGGTCAGACCAAAGGAAAAGAAGAAAAGTAAAACTGCAATAAAAATAAAATAAAGTTAGGCAATACGTAGAGTGTTTAAAATTTTATAAGAGGGAGTTATTGTAAAATGTAAAAATTGAGACATGTTAAATTCGGATCGAGCCAAAGGAGAAGTAGTCAAAACAAGAAAAGTGGAACAAAATGGAATATCAAATAACAAAAAGTTAGGCCACAGACTTAGGGTGTGTTTGGTATGAAGGAAAATGTTTCCATCGAATATGTTTTTCTATAAAAATGTTTTTCTAAAAAATAAGTAGATTTTGAACTTATTTTCTCATGTTTGGTTGGTGAGTAGAAAATATTTTTCGGAAAAAGATTTTTTAGTGTTTGATTAATGAATGAAAAATATTTTTGAGAAAATATCTTTTATTTTTACTAGAGAGTAGAAAATAATTTTTGAATTGAAATTGAAAATATTTTTAAAAAATAAACATAGATTTTTTTTTGGGGGGTGGGATGGTGGGGCTGGGGTAGAGGTGAGATGGGGT
>JAJOOR010035304.1:0-18033 GCA_036250505.1 Solanum acaule | reverse complement strand
AACCGACAACCACCACTATGAGCCTAAGTGGTGATACAACGTCTTGCCCACGCTGCCAGAACTGTCCTATACTTTGCCGTCATATAGAACGCTTAACTAAGTGGATCCACTAGTCTATGCTAAAAGCATCTTAAGGAGTCATTTAAAAAGTATGATCCGTTACTACCCATGATGGCTACATGGTTTATGGAGACGTGAGTTATCTGAACTCAAACTCGTCCCCATATCGGTGGTCAATACTACTCCCAAAATATACTTAGCTCATATGTTTGTAAAAACAAAACTCTTTCTTTGGTTTGAGATAATTACTCAAAAACTAAGCTTAAAAGCTCTCTTGGAAATCTCAGTTTCCTTTCTTGCTCAAATGTGAAAACATTTTAACTCTTGGGAATACTTAGTTCCCGTATAATCTTTGAAGAATGAACTTTACTCTTTACTGAAAATTAGCTCAAAGGCTCTTTTGGAAATCTCAGTTTCCTTTCTTGTTTAAATGTGAAAACATTTACTCTTTGGGAATACATAGTCCCGATATAATCTTTTGAAGAAATGCAGTTCAAACTTTACTCTTTACTCAACTCAAAACTCAAGTCTTAAAACAAAGTTAAATCATTTGTAAAAGACTTTTGGAAAACTTTATGAACTTCTCTTAACTTGACTCTTGACTTCTCTTGACTTGACTCTTAACTTCTCTTGACTTGACTCCTAACTTTCCTTGAATTGAATTATGGATTCAAGGATTGTGATTTGTGATAGGAAAGATCTCATGATGTTTAGGAATGATTTAGATAGCTAAATATGAGAAATGATCAAGAAATCATTGCCTGGAAACTAGTCCGCGACGCGGAGGTGTATTTAAATTTTGGTCGCGAAAATATTTTTTGAGGCAGAGAGGTCCGGGACCGCTCCGCTCCGCGAGGATGAATTTTTCGAAACTGAGGGGTAGGTCCGCGACGCGGCCTGGGGCGCCAGATTTTCCTGACTTTTTCCTTCTTTCATTTTCCAGTCCCAATTCACCCAAACTCGACTACTCTTCTCAACTTTTCTTTAGATTTAGATACCCAACATGTATACACAAGAATCTAACTCAAACAACTCAAGGAAACAACATTTTAACCTCAAGGAACTCCTCAATCTCAACCTAACTCAAGAACAAAGGCCAATTTCAAGAACACCATTCAAGATTCATCAACTTTCAATTTTCTAGAACAAACTTCGCTGAAATAAACATGATTGGCGCGTGGGTGAACAAAACCAACACTTTGAAAGACTCACATACCTCGTAGGGATCACCTCTTGACGAAATCCACAGGCTAAACCTTCAAGAACGACGAACTTTGCTCTTTCTCCTCTTGCGTTCTTTCTCCAAAAACCCTAGCGTAAATTTCCAATTGTCTAAATTGAACCAATTCAGTTTAGACCCCAATTTAATTGCTAAAAACGAATTAACTTAATTTGGCGGTGAAAAGACCATAATGCCCTTCTAAAATCCGGATTGGACTTTCCTTATTTGAACAACCCAACTTCCAATGGGCATAACTCACTCATACGAACTCGGAATCGCGCAAAATTAGTGGCGTTGGAAATATTATTCCAAGATCTTTCCTACGATATTTGGAAACACACCTAACTCATCCTGAGTTAGGAGTTATGGTCATTTGAAGTTGACCAAAAACTTAAACTTAACTTAACCAATTTTCCAGATTTTTATTATTTCCAAAAAATCACTCTTTCTACTTCTAGCTCTTTCTAGTTCTTTCAATTTGCGAGATGTTACAAATACAGAACCAATGAATAAGGAAGACGGAAATATATGTTCATGCTATACTCATTATAGTGTTCCATTTGATTGAAATATCTTGCCACCAACACTTTACTTTTTCTGTTCATTTTTTCTTACATATCTATTAAAAAATAATTATTATCATATTATAAGTAAAAGTGAAAAATTATTTTTGAAATAGTGGATTATATATCAAAACTAATAATTCAATGGATAACGTTGATGCCCGTTGTTTTAGCAAAATTAGAAAGAAACACGTTCGTTTGAGGGTAAAAGAATAAAACATGAAAAACCAAATAAGAAACATCTCACCCAAATCATGTGAATTTTTTTATATTTGTTTATTATTATAGTTTTTACCCACAACTTTTAGTCATTGTTAACTCATGAAAATGAAAAGAAAAAATACGACTGTGAATTGATGAATGATTTGCTACAATTTCTTCACCAACTCTTTCTTATGTGGTACCTCGAATTTTGAACTTAATCAACTGTTGCAAATAACCCTTGAGATTTTTTTAAGAAGAAGAAGAGTAGAAAACATAAAAAAAAAATCGTAATATAAAAGTGAGAGGAAACCCCTCTATTTATAGCTAACAAATCGTAGTATCGATAGGTGCTAATTGTGCCTTATCAGAAAAGTTACAACCTTTTGAAAAAGTCATTTCTCATAGGAAAAGTCACAACCCTTTGGAAAAGTCATAACTCATCGAAAAAGGCACAACCCTTAGAAAATTCACAACCATTCGAAAAAGTCACAACTCATAGAAAATGTCACAACCCGTCAAAAAGGTCACAACTCTTTGAAAAAATCACAACCCTTTAATGTGAAAGGGTATCTACTTTTAATACAACTAAATTAATAAATATAAGAAATTGGGTATTTTTAATTGGGGGTATTATAGTAATTCAACATTCAAGTTTGAGAGTTCATGCTTTTAATGTAGTATAAGTATATATATATATATGGGAAAAATGGGGTAAAATCCCAAAATGGTAGGCCAAAAATCAACTCTGAAGTCACTTGAGCGAACACATGTTCGCTTAAGTGAACCTCGCTTAAAATGAGGGTCTCACTTTCGAGAACTAGGCTTTGCTTTCACAATCATCGCTAAAGCAACTCTGATTTGCTTAATCACACCCCACTAAAATATGGCCTATCGCTTTTGCAACCCAGCCTTCCATAAAGTGAAGGTTGCGAAAGCAGCCAAGTGTTCGAGAAAGCAAGGCCCGCTTTAGTGAACAACCTCTCGCTAATGCGAGCACACTAGACATCAGAAAATTCAGCCAACAACAAAATCAATGAATGGACCCTCGGGATTCGTTCAGAATCCCGTTCACACATTCCAATTATGCAATTCGACTAAACTCGATGTTCTGGACTCAATGGAACTATCAAAATACGAATTTGAGATCTCCTTGAACCGATAACCATGAAAGTCACAAGAAATGAACACAACGTCTAAATGGCTAAAACAAGATCGGGACCTTTGAAAATTCATCCAAGACCTCACCTAGGCCTAACATCATCCCCCGAATCTAGCGGAACTCCGGGAATTCCGATCCGAGCATCCGAACCCCGAATATTGACCAAAGTCAATCCAAATGCTAAAATCTCAATAATTTCCAACTTAGGACCTCAAATCCTCAAAAAGACTCCGTATTTGAAACCAACAACTCCCTTAGACTAATATCCACATTTTGGGACTGATGGAATCACCAAAATTCCATTTTGACACTCAAAACTCCCAAAGACATCAAAAACCACTTTTTATCAACTTTAGCCTTTCAAAAACAAAAAACATACATAATTCACAACTTTTTACTCAAATCTCAAAACAAATTTCAAAATCCAATCAAAATTAGCTCGGGTTGATATCTGAGGGGTAAAATGATAATTTTATGATTTTTTAAAAAATGACCAATTGGTCATTACATAAACCATCACAAATATGCATTTTTGAATATTCTAGATACTCCCAATCTATCAAGAACATATTTTAAATAAGTATACGATTCTATTGATAGACACATTATTATACTTTCATTCCGAACTCAAAAAGTCAACCCTAAGCCCGCCAGGTCAGAGAAATAATTTTATTTCAAAATTAGTTGCGTCACAAATATGAAATTAATCAAAATACAAGCTCGAATTGGACTCCAAATCATCAAAATGTGACTCCTTACTTTTAGGTTAAAAAATCCTAATTTCTAACACCCAAATGTGAATTAAATCACAAAACAAACAATATAATATAGGGATAATACCAAATTTAGAGTTAGATTATTACCCCGAGATAAAACGAGCAATTCTTCTTTGGAAATTACCAAAATTGAGCTAACAAACTAAAAAAATCTTAAATTGAAGTCTATGTTCAAATTGGGGATTATTTCGTCGAGATCTTAATTGCTTTTTTTGCTAATGTAAATCACAATTGCGAACGTGATCAAGTGATCCGATAGAACCTATCACAATCGTGACGGAACAATCACAAATGAGATTCCTCATCCAGAACTGAACTAGCAAACTTTATCCTCAGCAAATGCGGCACTGACCCTGTGAATGCATATAATTCCTACAATTATTCTTCACGAATGCGACCTCGCCCTTGCATGCATGGAGAAGAAAACTAATTACACCAACAATTGATTGGTGCATTAGGTATGAAAAATTCTCTATTTCACCCATCAAACTCATCTAGAAAACCAAATATGCAAATAAATCATAAAAAATATTACAAATTTATTGAAACATCAAATCACTAATATGAAGTTGTCTACCAAATGTTGACCATGATCAGCTATAAGCTTTATATTTTACTTTTTAGTCTCATATCATTTCAGATAGTGTATTCATATTTTAAAAAGTTATATTTAACTTCTAATCACTCTTCTTGTAATTGATATTTCCCACATTCATATTCTTATATGAAAGCTAAGTTATGACTTGTTATCACTATTTCATTTATTTCCGTATGATTAGTTGATTTTAGTATTTCGGAAAAAAATTGAGTTATCTAACCGAGGGTTAGTGAAGTGTCTCACGATCCGTCAGATTTTGAATAATAAAAAATACGTCTAAATATGTTCATATACTAAGTACGGAAAAATACAGAGATCCATCTATTAATTATGTTGATCATAAAATATTTGGTTAATATATGTAATTAAAGAATCTATAATAATTAATTGTCAAATAACCAATTTAAGTAAGATGGTCAATTTAATAAATATATCCAAAGTTAAGTTGAATGACTATCAAAATTAAGAGTATATTCAAGAAATTTGAGTTTTATTAAGTAGAAACTATTTTCAAGAGAGAAAAGTTACCTACATTTAAAATGAGGGATTCTAAAATTAATTAATTTCTTGAAATAAATATATAAAAACAATTTTGAAGTCAAAGTGAATAAATATTTCTCCATGGGACCCATATATTATATTTGTTTTCGACAAAACATTAGTGTGGTATATATTTTTTACAACATATAGTGTTGTTACAAAAACACTAAGTCTCTTCCCTTCAAGTGATGCAAGAAAATCTTGAGGTATAACTTTATTGAATTTTCAGATGTAGAAATTATAATTTTCTTTACAATCTTAATGAGGTACTGTTTTTCACTGATTTTTTTCTCTGTTGTTGAGTTTTCAAAAATGATTGTGTATGTTCAATGGTTGTATATAAATTCTTCTGGATGGTCTATGAAGTTTTTTGTGTATATCTGAAAAATCAAAATAAAAGGAATCCTTATTATTAATAAATATTTTAGAAATGATTTTCTATGTTCAATTGTTGTATATATACATTCCATCTATTCCAGATCTAACATAGTCATGTATGTTAAATTCATTAGATCTAACAAAAGGTGAATACAACTTTCTTAATATGCACAAACATAAAAGCTATGCTATTTCATTTTTGTTTGAACAATTTAATTTATGATCTAACTTTTCGGTCTACATTGAAGAGGTACCAATGCTAACAATTTAAACATAAAAACTATGCAATTTTCTTTTGTTTTTAAAATCAATTATAGGTAGGTATTCAATATAATAAAATTGTGTACGGGAGAAATATTTCAGACATTTTAGTATCTATAGCTTTTTTCTTCTAAATAAAATAAAATCCTATTAGGACTACAAAGAATTATCGAAGTCCTTTAATCTATAACTTTCAAATATGCCTTTATCTTTGTTTTCTTAAAATATTGACTAAACTTTGACTTATTTTATGTACAGAATGGTGAACATGAATAATCGTGGTACAAAAGTGATCATTGATGAAAATGAGATAGACAAAATCTCTGATTTGCCCATTGATATCCTCGATGAAATATTCAAGGACATGTCATTTCGAGAATTGGTAAAAACGTGCGTCTTGTTGAAGAAGTGGGAACATTTCTGGGCTATGCATCCAATTCTAGTTCTAGATGGAGAATTCTTTAAAGAGATAAGTGGTAATATAGGATTGACTGAAGATGGTTTTAGTGTCCTGGTTGACAATATTCTCTTAAAACATGTTGGATCAATAGTAAAGTTTTTTCTTGATTTGTCAACTATCTATTATACTGATGATAGGGACCTTGGCCATTGGTTGTTATGCGTAACAAGTAAATGTGTCAAAGAACTTACCTTAAAAAATCACAAACACAATCGCTATACATTGCCTTTTTGCATATTTGATTGCCCAACTCTCACATATTTAGATGTCACCAATTTTTATAGTCAAACCACCTTCTTCCAAAACATTATTCCCAGATCTCCTTAAATTGACCTTGAAGTCCATCAAATTACGCCCAACAAAGGAAAATTATGTCTTGAATACCCCATTACTTTCATCCTTAACATTAATTGCTTGCAATGGTGTTCATTTGCTCACCATATATGCTCCTAGGATCCAGTTCTTGACAATTAATGATAGTCATGACATCCGCACAATTTTCTTTGTAAATTTCTCAAATGACAGGGAGTTGTTATTCCGCGAAGAATCTTATTGTGAAGAAGGGAGGTTCATTACATGGTCACTTCTTCTTTATTTGTGCCCTAACCTAACAAGGCTTGTTTTGATTAATTTTTGTATTCAGGTGGGTATAATTTGATCAAGACATATTTTAATATTCTTTATTATAAAGTTCTCATTAAATGTTACTATGCTCATATATACTTAACCATTAATGCATTTTTGCCTTTTATTTTTGTTTTATCCAGAATTTGGATGCATAATCTTTTCCAAAAAGGTTTGATCAATCAAAACCCTACCATTTGGAGGCGGTAACGCTGTCTGTGACATTTCTGGATCTAGACCAAGTCTGTGATGTTCTTTCCTTGATTCGACATTCTCCCAACTTACGTTCACTGGAAATAGATGTAATGTATCTCACCTTTTATAATTTAAAATCGAGTTTAAGTTATATATACATTGATAGTAGGTTACCTTTACGTGTTGTAGTAGGTAATCTTTGTTTCCGGTAGATACCTTTTTGTGACTTAATAGAGTAAAAACATTTTTACATTGTCATTATATATAAGTTAAACACTTTACAGTTTTAGAGATTAACCTATACATGTACCGAGAATGTAATGAATTTTATGCTCTATCAATATCAGGTTATACAAATTAAAAAATATCTACAAGTAATATTTTATAGTAATGGAATTTTTAATCCTTAATGTAAGGCAGTTTTACTTGTTACAACTTGTAAAAGTTACTAACCTTCTATTTTTGTTTGAACTTCTATAGGTTTTCAATACCTTGAGAAAAAGAAACATAGGTGAAGTTACACATTATTTGGAAGATCCAAATTGTGTTGACAAACAATTTGAGAAGCTTGAATTTGTGGAACTAAGAAAGTTTGAGGGGACACAATTTGAACTCTATTTCTTAAAGCAATTGTTGGCATATTCCCCTTCACTTTCAAGGATGGTTGTTGAACCTTCTGATGATATTGATGTAGCAGAGGTACTGCATTTGTATGAAGAACTTATGATGTACTTAAAAGCATCACCAAGGGTAAAAGTCATCGTGGCACCTCATGGTCAAGCTGCGAACTTTAAGATTTTATTCTATGGAATGTTTCGAACAATTTCAATGGATTTTACTTTCCTTTCATACTTGAACTTGTGATGTTTTATAGGGATCTTTGTTAATGTAATGTGGAGATTATGGATGAACTATTATTTCCTTGTATTTTTCCGTTTGAAGACTTGTTTTTTGCAATCATGTGGCTGATTATGGTTGGGTATGACATAAGCAAATTCTACGATTATAATATACATTTGAGAAAGATGCTCACTATACAAGGAAAATTCTAAAGCTATGAAGACTTCAATGCAAAGTAGATAATATCACTAGTGGGTATTAGATTGTCACGACCTAGGGGTACACTCTAGATGTAACATGGCGTACTTGACCCCGAAGGGGTCTCATGCAAGCCCTTAGCATATCATAGCATAAGATAATAATAGAAAAGTGCGGAAATTTAAAACTTTTTCCATACAATCGAAGTCTTTTATAAAAACAAAGCGGAAGTCTTACTACACTTGTCTCAACCATCTATAACAACTTTGAATAATTTTTGGGACACAACCTATACAATAGTCTCAAAACATGAAAAGAAAAGACATAAAGGAAATGGTGGCTCTATCCTCGATGCTATGAGGACTCACAAAGTCTTCAATCCTTGCACTCCTAGAAACCTATCTTCAAGAATGGAACTCAAAATCACCGAACCCTACATTTTGATGAGAATGTAGGCAAGAGTATGCGTTAGTACAAAAGTACTAAATATGATAGCTAGCATAACATCAACATGAGCATATAAAAGGCATAAGACATATACCATAATCATAAGAGACAATAACATGAGTCATAAACATAATCTCCAACATAGACATAATATAAGCAATAGTCATCATAAAGCATAATCCATATACATAATCAATACTTAGTTCTTCATAACATAATACCCCATAATCTCACCCACACTAAGTACCACCTTAGGCCATCATACCTTCTTACCATCTTTGATCTCATCCTTAGCTTACTTCTCATAGACAAGGGAATCTCTCACTTTTAGTCAATCATATCATGGAAGGCAACTATGGAAACAATCCTCAAACATACATCATAAGCATAAGACATAAGCATATTCATTACATAGACCATCATAACATAAATGGAACATACCATGGATACCTTCAAAGCATACTTGTATAATGTATGAGTAAGATCCCATACTCCCACCTATACTAAGTAAAGCTTCGTAAGTACCCATAGTTCATAAGTCATATTCTTATTCATATTACTACCATAATGGGACATAAGCCTTAACCGACATAAACCATGTGAGCTTAACATGGAATCCAATGTCTACCCTACACCGAAAAAGGGTTGTTCTACTTGCCGAGGGTAGAACCATACTCTTAGCTTAGGTGGATCCAATAGCTAAGTAACCTACGGGGGCATGTAGTTTATGGGATAAAGAGATTGCTACTAGAAACCCGGACTCAACTAAGGTAAAAGGTTTCCATCTCATGAGATACATACTTTGGGAACCCGGACTCAACTAAGGTAGAATGAACCCATTTGGAAAGTCGGACTCAACTAGGGTAAAAGATTTCATTGGGAAGCCAGACTCAACTAGGGTAAAAGCTTCCATCTCATATTCAATATCCACTCGGTGCTAGCCATTAAGTCCCATTGAGTTCATATTAAGTCTTGACTTAAATTCATATTTGTGGAAGAATGTCTTGACACTCAATCTAACATAACTCATACTATAGCTCATAGATTCAATAGGTGTGACTAGTCTTCCAACCTTAGAATCACTACATGTTACAAACCTTTCACATAATATCATATTCATTCATAAGTGTGTATATGAGAATAACCTTTCATCAACTCAACAACTAGATCATGAGGATATTCACTTTACTCTCAAAGTGTTTCTAAAGCATGTAATAAACTTCATAAAACATGCATAATGTCATATCTTGTCCTTTTTAAGGGTAAAAGCTCATGTTAAGTCAACACATCTAGAATGACTACATTAGACATGGATATATTCATAATCATATCAAATCAACATATCTAGAATGACTACATTAGACATGGGTATGTTCATAATTCAATTACTACAAGC
This sequence comes from Solanum acaule, assembly GCA_036250505.1. NCBI lineage: Eukaryota > Viridiplantae > Streptophyta > Magnoliopsida > Solanales > Solanaceae > Solanum > Solanum acaule. The sequence goes on along the minus strand of JAJOOR010035304.1, from coordinate 8,112 downwards.
ACAATCTCACACTTCACCCCCTTGAGGTTCCAAGCTTACTTTCAATCATCACACCTAGGGTTCATGCACTAGACATGGATATCATCCTAACTCATGTGATTCTATCACTTTATGCATTCAAACATTCATGAGGTAGTTTAGGTAGGTAAAGATCTTTCATTACAATTCTATTCATTGGCCTTCTATTCTCATATAGATTTTATTCTCAAAGCCTTAACATCCATAGTTCATCATATTGGCTTACTCTCAAAACCCTAGTGATCAACATTCATGATTACAAGCCTTACACTCAAAACTTTACTTCTTACAATCATCATTCATACCTAGATTTCAAGGCATTCTAATCACACTCTTTATTATCAAGTGATTCTAGTCATAAATCATCATAAAGGCTCAATCTCATTCATTACTAGTCAAGATCCATCATATAATCTTTAATCTAATTCAATTCATGTTTACATAATTCTATTCTTGATCAATTTCTATACATGTCATCAATTCTAGAAGATCACCTATGAATCCTTAATTTCCTCTCACAAGTCATAAACCCACATTCTCCAATTTCATCAATTAGACTAGGTTTAACCATGAAAAGCACATAATATCATCATAATATCTTGATTCAATACTAAATCAATCATAAACAAGTACTATCCACTCAATTGAAATCGTACTCAACTAAACCCACAATTTTGGAAGGAACCCTAACTTGAATTGGGGATTTCATCTTCACAATTCGGGGAAATCTAGGGGGCTCCATGGATGGAATAATCCATGGATGAATAAGATAACATACCTTTATTATAAAGCCCTCACAAAGCTTGCAACAATGGAAGAATTTGACCTAGATTCTTTTTCTTCTTCTTCTTCTAGAGAGAGAATTTCTTGGAGGGAATTGGGTTCTTTGGTGAATTGAAATAATGACTAGAATCAATGTATTTAGGGGTCTATTAGCTTTATATAGGTGGCGAAATTACTAATAAAATGACCCCACTTAATAACTAATTAATTCTAGACCCTTCCCTTAACCCCCAACTTAACAACTTAAGGGACCAAGGTTGCCTCATCCACGAGACCACGCCCATGGACCGTGGGTGAGTCCACGGAGTGTGCTGGTCCTCCGTGGGTGGTGGCCTGCAACTTAACATTTTGGGGTCTTGACCCACGACCCCTTCCCACGGGGCATGGGTCTACCTACTGGGCGTGAGTCCCATCCGTAGGTGGCCCATTTTGGGTAGTTTCTAGGGGCTGTTTTGGGTCCCCCTCATAGACCGTTGGTTGGTACTTGGGGGGTCGTACCTTGACTCCCTAACCCTAAAACCTTCATTCTAAGTACGGGAAGTCATATTTACGATTATAACCCCCACGTAAAGCTCTAGAACCCTTACGTAAGGCTCTAGTTTAATTTACTAGTTTCCGGGGTATTACATAGACCCACTACACATGCAAGCTTATTAATTATGTGGTTGATGGTGGGCCAAAATTTAAGGTTCAAGTAAGCTTAGGAAAATCCCAAAATTGTTGAAATGATGGTTGTGAAAACCTCAATGAATACTTGTAGATAATTTTTATAGCTTGATCAAGCGTGTCAAATTAAAGACAACGTCCTTAAGGATATTTAACCCTATATAGGTGTATCCCTAGGATTCAACTAGCTCTTTTAATATAGAACTAGGAGCACAAAGTTCGAATGGGTCCCCGACGCTGGAAGGAACCACCCTCTCTATATGTTCCCCTACCTCTAGATAAGGCATCAGAAAACTGACATGATGTACGGGCCTTTTTAGGATCGCCAAACTCCTCTCTCTCCTTCAATTCTGCCTCATTGGTGGCTCTCACAATGGACCGGAAGGAAGCCCCCTCTTTAGATGCCCTAAACACTGCCCATATGAAAGAAAAAGTCAGCCCCTTACAAATCTACAAATCCTTTCCATCTCATCCATAATAATGGACAAAACAGGCCTAAACAACTAGCAAAAAAGGGCCTCATACTCTACAAAGCATAAGCTTTCATGTCTCAGATTCTCGAACCTCAAGTGACTCTCCTCTCTCACACTCCAAGGGACAAAATGGTCATGAAATGCACTAGAAAGTGTCTCCCAAGTCACTAGAGAAATCCAACTAGCAAAGTCCTTGAATAAACTCTCCACCACTCTCTCGCTGGCCCACAAAGTTCGAGGGTAGCATACCGAACCCCATGTGACTTAACTAACCTAAAAAATGCTCGGCTCAGAGGGTTCATGCGAAAATAATGGGCATGAATAACTCAACTCAAGGACCTTCATGGGTAACATGTAGTTGTCCCATTATTAGGAATATAATATCAAAAGGATTAGGAACTCAATACGCAAGACTTAGAACTTGAAGATACTACTTCTCTCAAAGATACTCAAATTATGGAGTTCATGCAGAATTTATGGGCATAAACGACTCGACTCAAGGATCTCAATGATAATGTAGACTCATGAATACATTCTCCTCATTCTCAAACTTACTTACTCGAGTCTTGAAACAAGTTATTAGTAATTGTAGAAGACTCCTCAAAAAGACTCAAAGGGACTTTCTCAAAAGACTCGAAGGAACTCTCAAGACTTGACTCTTAACTCTACCTTGAATTTGAATTATGTATTCAAGGTTATGATTCATGTTATGAATGATTTCTCGATGTTTAGAAGTAGTTTAGAGTAGTTAGAATCAAAGAGGAGTAAAGGTACAATTTAAAAAGACTTAGACAGAGCAAACGACACAAAAAGGGTGGGGGCAGGCGACCCTGGCGCACTGCTGGGGTGCCGCTCCAGCCCCCCTAGCACATTTGGGTCACGCCGCCCCAACCCCTCCCCATAATCTTCCGAATAATTTCCTTCTTCGATTTTTGGATCTAATTCGCCTAGAATCGAATGGTTTCTTCCCCACTCACTTAGATTCGGATACCCAACATAAATACACAAAAATCTACTCAAAAACAACCCTCAAACTCCCAACATTCATCTCAAGAACTCATCAAACCCATCCTAATTCAAGAACGAAAACAACACTTCAAGAACACTTATCAAGAACTTAAATTTCTCAATATTTATAGATAGATTCACAAAAGAAACTCATGATTGGCGTGTGGGTGAATGAACCCAATACTATGGAAACTTATATACCTCTTAGGGATCAAACCCTTGGTGAAACAACCCTCGATCCGCAAGAAATTTCGATGAACGCCTTGAACCTTCCCTCTTTTCTCTTCTTGAATTCTCTTCTAAAACCCTAAGTGTAAATTGGGATTGTAAAACTGAACCAAATCAGTTTAGACCCTTAACTTTACGAAAAACATTTTAATCTGATAGGGTAAGGAAAAGACCAAAATACCCCTCTTATTTTCGGGTAACTTTCCTTAACTAGACAAGAAAACTTCAAACGGGCATATCTCCCTCATACAAGCTCAAAATTTAGCAAACTAAGTGGTGTTGGAAAGAGGACTCAGAGATCTTTCATTTCATATCTTATGAGTTTCCTAACTCATTATGTGCTTAAAGTTATGGTAGTTTGAAGTTGACCCAAAACTTAGAAGAACTTAGGAATGGCTTGAATGAACTCTCTTTAGTTCTTTTTGGAACTGAAGGTGCTACATCTAGTGACCTTATCACTTAAGAAAAAATTAAATTCCTCGGTAAGATCCCACTCACTATGAAGAATGGTTTGAGTCTTAGCTCAAAAAATTTCCGTGGTGTTACATGCATGACCTCTAGCTCAGGCTCTACCCTAAACCTTAGTTGGGGCCTCAACAACTATCTCGAGGATTATCTCCTCTCTACCACCAACAAAAGTAGATTTAGCCCTTGCCATCTATCAAAAGAACACACAAAAGCTTAGTATTAATGAAGGTTACCATACATGATGAGAAAAAATGAACAAAAAAAAAGTTTCCTACTAGTTTTCATAGCCTTTTGAAGATAAGTACAAACATCTCTGTATCATTTCTCGAGAATCTACTTAGACGCGACTTGTATACACATGAGACCTATGAATTAGGGGCTCTGATATAATTTGTCACGACAAAAAAATGGATGTGATGGCACTCATTTTATCCCACCAAGACAAGTCATCTTAAAACCAAATATAATGATAAAATGCGAAAGTAAAAGTACGAATGGAAGTTTAAGAACATTTTAATAATGCGGATAACAAAGTTAACTTAATTAAAACCTCCAAAATTTGGTTGTCATGTGCACAAACCTCTAATGTATTACATTAGATTTGGAAGAAAATACCTGTAACGTCCTAACCCTCTAGTGAGATGATCCACTTTGGTCTTAGGCCTGCACGACTTTAAAACGCGTCTCTAGTAGGTAAGACCAACTTACTTATATACCCAACATCTCTCCTATGTGGGACTTCTAATCTTAAGTTGGAGTGTCACAAACTCTCTCTTTATGGACTCAGCGTCCTCGCTGAGGTTTGCACCACCGTATGAGATTTGCCTATACTCAGCACTGAGGTTTACCCCGTGTTGCGCCCAAACGCACACGCAAGTGTACATGGTCGTGCAAGTATTAAAGTAGCTCATTTTAAGAGCCGGGTATCGTACCCACTGGGACTCAAGGTTAGATTAATTCAATATTTCCAATACTTTCAATTTAAAACAAGTGTTATCAAGAATAGTGAAGTGGATTTTTATATAATGGATATTCTAATTATAAGCTTAACTAATACGATTCAATTTCAAAAGGGTTCGAACAATGACTGGGGAAATTCCAGGGCTGCAGTTGACTTAAGGATTCATGTATATTATCTTGTAAAATGGATATTAATTAACTATTGAATCAATGATCACAAGCTTGATTATATGATTATGGTCTCCCGACCTCTAATCACCTATGACAATTGGCAGCCTAACTCTACCATTGAGCGGGGGTAGGCTGAACCAATTACCGAGCATTACGATTTTATCCTGTCTAATAACTGAGCAAGGTTTCTAGGTATATCCCTATCCTAGATACAAATCAACTCTAAATCTATGAGAAAATCATACTCCTTTTGCCCCACGTTCTATCCTCTTATTCCTCTCCCGATTTCAATTCAGACAAGACATTTATTTCTGTGGTGATCAAGCACAAAATACGAAAACAAGAACAAAAGATTGATTAATGTGATAATTAACTTGAATCTATTAAACTCAATAAAACACAATCAGCCAGTAGCCACAACCTTTGAACTAGGGAAATTAGATACTCATATCAAGATTCTCAATTACATAATGTTTAAATAACATAAAGAGATCGAATAGATAATTATTTAGGAATGAACCCTAAGAACAAAAACAGATGAAAAAGATCCCAAAGTCGTCGTTCTTCAAAACCCAAAAAAAGAATAATCAATAAAATAATAATCTGAGTCTATTTATATTTAATTGAAACTGGCCAAATCTGGCAAAGAGGTCCGCGACACGGAGAGCCTTCAAAAATCCAGTTGTTGGGGAGCATCTCTTCTCTGTGACGCGTGCATGATACAGAGTCTTCTATCCCCAAATTCAGTTCTCTAACAAATAATAAATTCCCTCTCTGCGACTGGAGGGGGTATGTAGATGCCTTGTTCTTCATTTTCATTCTCCTTTCTTATTGCTCTTTTGCTTGGATCCTTTCTTGCTTCCCAGTGCTTGTTTCAGTGCTTGTTTCTTCATTTAACCTCACCTACACAACTAATCATATTGGTTAGTCTAAATGAATTCATATGACTCGACACTGCTAACAACTAGTAAAGATGATTTCGAACTTGGCCAAAACATGGGTGTTATTTGGTTCTTAAGCATACAAATACGCCCAAGATCACCCCGCCTTACCGAGATTTGCCTAAACGTAGTTGAACTCTGGCCCACATCGACAAGGCTGACACATGAGTGGATCTGATACCATTTGTAATGGCCCATCTTGCTAGCAATATTATCCACTTTGGGCCTAGGCCCGCACGACTTTAAAATGCGTCACTAGTTTGTAAGGCCATCTTACTTATATACCCAACATCTTTCTTGTATTTTGCCGATATGAGACTTCTAATCTTAAGCTGGGGCATTACAATATGCATGTCTCAAATGATATTGTCTCTAAAGTAGAAAAAAATCATAAATAGTAGTAAGAGGGTTCGCTGAGATGACAAACAACTACCTCAAAAATCTCCACAACAACCCCCGAACAAGGGGAGAAGAGCGAGTATCACGAAGATCTAGGCTCATTACCTACAAAAATATAGAAGCAAGGGATGAGTACCAAACCACACGGTACCCATCAAGCAAACTCCTAAACACAAATAAGAGTATAGAATGCAGTTACTCCTTATATTCCAATCGAACCTCCACAACTACAACCTGCATAAAATTAAACTAGCCCAACATAATAGTTCACAATTTACATAGCATATAGTTCAAAAACATCACTTCAACAATTATAGATTAGTAACACATAAGATCAAGTTCACCAATTACAAGTTCCATAGAAAAGTACTCACAAGTTCACAAATGATAAATATGCGCAATGCTATAAAATGTAATGCCAAGTATAGTGATGAATGCCTGACCTAACGATAAACGCCCACCGTCTCTCAGTTTGGGACTCATGTGGTACATATCTGTCCATGCATCCGTCGTGGCGTGTGACACGACCCTTGAATTATAATATCCATCGAGGCGCGCGACATCTCTCTCGAAATAGTACATCCTCTTTAGTTCTTTATTCTTCCTCAGTTCACATAACACTTGTCACAACCATGTATAAGAAACAATGTAAATAACATGTTCACACAATTAATAAGGAGATGCCCATTTCCATATCAATGCACAATCTATATTAACACAATCGTGATACAACATCAACAATGAATCAATAAATATTTTCAATCATTCTCAACATCACACATCAATATATAATTAAGTTGCCTTTTATTACCTCTTTTTCCTCATTAGGATTATTTAATGTGAATAAGTCAACCCATCACCAAGTCTCATTACTCCCCAAAACATACAACAAGGAAATACATTATTCTATACACTTAATAAGGGGTCGAGAAATCCATTTTCCTCAAATAATTGAACAGTCACTCTGGGACTTGAGTTTGCCCCTTTCGTTGGGCTTCCAAATCAACGAAATCTATTCGAATAAATAATCACAATAAAAATTTGAAACTAATACCACCCATATTACTGTATGTCTATCCTAGACCTAGAAATTCACCCATATCTATGACCGAGTTTCTAATCTTGATGTCAATTATTATGACAAACTCTCATACTTTCCAAATTTCAAGCTTAGAGTTAAGTTTCAATTTTTTCAATATTATAATTTTAATAGTATTTATATAATACAATACACCTAATATTTAAGTACCCATCTTAATATATCAAAACTTGAATCATAATATTATAATTACTTGATTGGTAATTACAATATGTTCCCCACTAATTTGGACCAAAACCACTCCAAACAACATTAACATAAACGTAATAGTCACTTATTAGTTATTATATTAATATAGGTATAACATCCTAAAATTCCATATATACATTATTAAAGGATATGGAGACTTGGAGTGCTCTTACCTGCACAAGAATGTAGCTCAGTTTTAGCAGTTCGTCGGTGCAGGTTAGTTTCTGTGTCCTCTTTTGTTTTTCTAAAATAATTATGTACTAAAAGTGACTAACCCTATTGACTTATTTTAATATATATGGCCAAGTAGTAAAGGGAAACAAAATTTTAAACTTGACCCATTATTATTAACTAAATTAATTATCTAAAAATTTATCGTCAATTAATTAGCTATAATTAAATGAATGGTTCAAAATTCTCAAAAATAATCTTCCTAGTCAATACAATATTAATCCTCAATTTTAGGTTAAAAAATTCTAGTTTTTAACACCCAAATGTGAATTAAATAAAAAAAATGAACAATATAATATTTAGAGTTACATTCTTACTCTTAAGATAAAATGAGCAATTCCTCCTTGAAAATCACCAAAATGGAGCTATTAAACTTGAAAAAAATCTTAAGATCAACTTTATGTTTTTTTTTTTTTTTAATAAGCCATTATCTAGGTTGTGGACCTAAGGTGTGTATGTGTGGGGGGGGGGGGGGGGG
>JAJOOR010035303.1:0-18664 GCA_036250505.1 Solanum acaule | reverse complement strand
CAATGTTATATTCAGGTATTAGATGGTTTTGAGACATATTGTATAAAGTCTAGAAAGTCTTCCGCTTGCTACTTATTGAAAGTATCTTTGTGTGTGAAGAAAGTTTTTAATTCCTTATGGTTTTGGTGTCTATGCGATGAATGAATGCTAAGAGCCTTGTATTAGACCTCTTCGAGGTCGAGTACGCCGGTTACGACTAGTGGGTGCTCCCGGGTCGTGACACTTACCAACCCTTTCAAGATTCTGTAAAGACCTACATGTCTATGACTAAGCTTCCCTTTCTTACCAAATCTCATCACTCCCTTCATAGGTGACACCTTCAAGAAAACCCAATCATTTTTCCAAACTCTAAGTTCCTTCTCCTTACATCTGCATAGGACTTTTGACAACTCTGAGATGTCTTAAGTTTATCTGTGATGAGCTGAACTTTTTCCATTGCTTCATGAACCGATTTTGGCCTAATCAATGTTGCTTCACCTATTTCAAACCAACCAACTAAAGATTTGCATCTACGCCCGTATAATGTCTCATAAGAGGCCATATGAATACTGGAATGATAGTTATTATCATAGGTGAACTCTATGAGAGGTAGGTGATCATCCCAACTGCCCTTGAAATCAATCACGCAAGCTCTCAACATTTCCTCTAAGGTCTGAATGGTACACTCTGCCTTCCCATCTGTCTGTGGATGAAATGTTGTACTGAGATTTAACTGAGTACCAAGACCATTCCGAAATGATTTCCAGAAATGAGAGGTAAACTGAGGACCTCTATCTAAGTTAATAGACAATGAAACCCCATGCAACCTAAAGATCTCCATAGTGTATAGTTTAGCGTTGTCCTCCGCTGAATCTGTAGTCTTGACAGTGAAGAAATGAGCAGACTTACTAACTCTATACACTATCACCCAAATTGAGTCATGTTGTTTACGAGTACGAGGTAAACCTATAATGAAGTCCATGTTTATCACTTCCCAGTTCCATGTAGGAATGCTAATCTCTTTATTCATATCTCCTGGTTACTGATGTTCTATCTTAACCTGTTGACAATTAAGACAATTAGCCATAAAATATGCTATGTTCCTCTTCATACTGGTCAACCAAAAGACTTCCCGTAGATCACGGTACATCTTAGTGGCATTTCGATGAATGGAATACCTGGAGTTATGGGCTTCAGTAAGGATCTGTTGTCTCAACTCACCGACATTAGAAACACTTAAACGACACTAATAACGAAGCACACCATCACCCCTAGGAGAAAACCTCAATTTGTGCTGATGAACTGCCCTCTAAAACTGAAGTAATATAGGATCAGTATCCTATTATATTTTTCCTTAACCTCCGCTACCAATGAAGATTCAGATATATTCTAAACTATCACACCACAATCTAACATGTCTATAAGACCAACTGAAAAGCGAGCAAGCTTGTGAACATCTTTTTCTTATTGCTTTCTTTCTTCCTCAGCATGTGCTAAACTACCCATAGATAATCTTTTGAGAGCATCAGCTACGACATTGACCTTACCCAAATGGTAAAGCACACTCATGTCATAATCCTTAAGGAATTCAAGCCATCTTCTCCCACGAAGAATCAACTCTTTCTGGGTGAATACATTTTTGGAGGCTCTTATGATCTGTGAACAAATATACGTGAACACCATACAAGTAATGTCTCTAAATATTTAAGGCAAAAACTACAGCTACAAGCTCGAGGTCATCAGTCGGGTAGTTCTTCTCATGGACCTTCAATTGTCTAGAAACATAAGCTATGATTTTACCTCATTGCATCAACACACAACCTATGCCAACCTTGGATGTATCACAATTAATCATATAACCGTCTAAACTATCTAGTAGGATTAAGACTGGAGTTGTAGTAAACCTGGTCTTCTGTTTTGAGATGCTCTTCTCGCACTCATCTCACAATTGAAATTTGACCATTTTCTAAGTCAACTTGGTCAATGGGGAAGCTATGGATGAGAGTCCTTCAACAAATCTCCTGTAATACCCAGCCAAACCCAAGAAACTTATGATATCTATTGGAGAGGTGGGTTTGGGCCATTGGTTCGCAGCCTATATTTTCTGAGAATCCAGTCAAATTTCTTCACTAGAAGACACCACATGACAAAGGAAACTGATCGACTATAACAACAATTCACATATGCTGGGCTTAGAAAATAACTGGTAATCCTTGAGAGTTTACAGAACAACTCTCAGATGAGTCACATGCTCCTCCTCATTCCGAGAATAAATGAGGATATCATTAATAAAAACAATAACGAACAAATCCAAATATTGTTTAAATACCCTGCTCATTAAGTCCATGTAGGCTACATGAGTATTTGTTAGTCTGAAAGAAATAAATACAAATTCATAATGACCATATCGATTCCTGAAGGATGTCTTTGAAATGTCACTATCTCTGACTTTGAGCTGATGATAGCCGAATATGAAGTTGGTTGAACAAGTCATCAATCCTGGGGATAGGGTATGTGTTCTAGATTGTGACTTTGTTCAACTGGCGATAGTCAATGCACATTTTGAGAGAATCGTCTTTATTTTTCACGAACAACACTGGAGCACCCCATGGCGATATACTAGGTCTGATGAAGCCCTTATCTAGAAGGTGTTTCAATTGTTCTTTCAATTACTTAAGTTTGGAAGGAGTCATTTTGTAAGGAGGAATCAGGATAGGCTGAATATTTGGAAGCAGATCAATTCGAAAGTCAATTTCCCTTTTGGGAGGAACTCCAGGAAGATCTTCTGGAAACACTTCTGGAAACTCATTTACTAATAGGACTGACTCAAGATTTGGTATTTCGAAGTTTAACTCCTTAACCTGAACAAGATGATAGATATACCCTTTAGAGATCATCTTCCAGGCCTTAAGGTAAGAGATAAATCGACCCATAGACACTGAGCTACTACCCTTCCATTCCAAGACTGGCTAGTTTTGAAACTAAAACCGAACGATCCTAGTTCTACAATCGACTGAGGCATAACAGGAATGTAACCAATCCATGAAGATAATGATATCAAAATCTACCATTTCTAATTCTACAAGATCTACTGAGGTGACTTTCTATGAGACTGTGACAAGGCAATTTTTGCATATGCGTCTAGCTATAATAGAGTTACCAATTGGAGTAGAGCCTTAAAGGGTTCAAGAAGATCTTCTGGACTGACAACAATATTTATTAATATATATGGAGTTACAAATGAAAGAGTAGCCCCTGGATCTAACAATACATAAATATCTAAATGAAACACTTGTAACGTACTAGTGACTATGAGACTGTGACAAGGCAATTTTTGCATATGCGTCTAGCTATAATAGAGTTACCAATTGGAGTAGAGCCTTAAAGGGTTCAAGAAGAGCTTCTGGACTGACAACAATATTTATTAATATATATGGAGTTACAAATGAAAGAGTAGCCCCTGGATCTAACAATACATAAATATCTAAATGAAAAACTTGTAACGTACTAGTGACCACATCAGGAGAATCCTCCCAGTCCTGGCGAGCTTGCGGAGCATACATACTTGCCGATCCAATCGGTGAATCGCCGACCCTCTTTAGCGAGCTAGGTCGGGCTCGCTGAAGGGGATGGCAAAAAAATTATAGCAAGTCGGCGATGGGAAGGTCCTTTCGGCGATCAAAGGTTTGCCCGACGAAAGTTACAGTGCAGCAAAGGTTCAGGGGTGTAGACAAAGGGCGATCACGAATACTTTTGGTGAGTCGTCGAGTGCTTTTGGCAACCAAAGGCTTCTCGCCGAATGTTTCAAACACCAACAATACATATAGCATGAAATTAAAGGCGAGATGGGGTCACTAGGCGAACTGTCGAGTGGTTCGGCGAGCTCGACCCAGCTCGACAAACGGCCCAATGTGCCTATTTTCAATCCACCTTCTCAAACTCAACCCCACAATCCCTGAAAACTAAATCAAAGCATGCAATAGTTAAATTAGGCTCAGACCCATAACACCCATCACCTCGGAATACTCAGACTTCTTCCGGTTTTGCCAAATTTGGCCATTTGACGACAATTTCCCTTAAGAAGGGTGTCACCCATTCTATCATTGAGCAATATACGTCAGTTAGTGCAAACACGGGCTACTTAGACTTCACCCAACCAATCTAAAAAAACGCAAACACAACCTCATAAAATTTCATTCATCTAAAAGCACAAATTAATAGGCATTTGACGATCAAAACAATACGGGCAAGATTATCAACTTAAAATAGGCATTTAAACAATCTAATCCTATCAGAGAGGCCCAACACACAATAATACGATATGCTCATTGCAAAAGAGTACAAAGTTTTCGTAAGTAAACTTGACATTCGGAACCCAACCTTAGATGCTTATTACAATAGGATTGAAATGCTAGGCGTCAAAGAAATCCTAGTTCTGAGCACAAATCAACAACCCAAATACTTATTGAAAGTAAGAATATTGAAAGTACTAACTTGGTGTGAGTTTGTGAAGCTTAAAAGCGAGGGAAAGTGAAGAGTTTGAAACTTTAAAACCCTTGGCCATATATGACAGTCCAGTTTGCGTCCATTCAGTGATGTTAGTCGCATCCATCGATCCACTCGGCGACGCGCCGAATGGTCACTTACCCCACTGATTTCTACAGGACATTCATTTTCTTGGGGGTTAAGACGGTGGTCTTAATCGTGGTCACCGACTCACCAAACTGCTCTTCAGCTTGGCGAGTTTTACAGGCTCTAAGTTAAAATTGTGTTGAGCCAAACGGTGGATCAAGTCGGGCACGCCGACCTCTTTGGCGATACGCCGACTGAACCATTTGATTGCCAATCGGCATTGTCCAAACACTTTCTGCATTTAAACTTGCACAACCAACACACCATTATTTACAAAAACAAAACTAAAGGATTTAAGGGTCTTGGGTTGCCTCCCAGGAAGCGCCTTAGTAAACGTCATGGCCCGGCGCAAGTCCTTACTCACTCTCCATCATTGGGGTTGGCCCTAGTGTTAGTAGGTAACCCCAATAATTCATTTGATTGGAGAGGAGGCACTACATAATTCATGAGTGTCCTCATCAGTTGGATCGATCTAGAATTAGAGCCAATCATTTGATTCGACACTTCAATATTCTCCTTCATCTCTTCCAACACTCGATCTTGTTTGGTGATCTTTTGGAGAATGATTTGTAGTGTGTTCTCGACACGATTGTTCTCCCTGTCTCTAGACTTTTTATGCTCATGAGGGGGTATGTACCTCCCTTGACTTTTGCACTGGTCCTCCACCTCTGATATTTTTGTGGCCAAATCATTCAGCTGAGTTAGCAGTGCGGTTAACTTGAAGTCCCTCTCGACTTCTTGATTCGTCTCAGCCAATTTGCTACCATTTCCCTCAGCTAGCCCCAGGGTATCTGCCTACAACAACAACTCAAAGAAAAACAAAAATAAAAATAAAGTTAGTAAAATACGACTAAGAAGAACAAGAATTTTACTAAGCTAAAAATTCTAAAATAATACCATTCTCTGGCAATTGCGCCATTTTGATGTTTAAGGACGTAATCAACTGACATTATTTCGGTTCAAGTGACATACGATCGCGTGTAGTGATATAACCCAACCAATGGTTGGGATCATTCCCACATGGAATGGTTTGGATAATTAATAGAAAAATAAAATTTCGTTCTAATTAGTCATAGATATAAACATTATCGAATATAAACATATTAAATCTAATAGGGTGATGCCAGCGTCAATTATCAACGGGGGTTTGTATTAATCTAATAAACAAAAACAAACAAAAATATAAGGAATCGAGATATAGAGACGGGATTCTTGGGATGTGATAGGAAAACGGGATAAACTAGACTATCGGGTACATATTATTTAATGTAGGTTGTTGAGTATTTGTGACTAGGCTAGACTATAGTGGGGGTAAATTATCTCTCGAGCAACTTACCCCGAATCAACTCGGTTTCTCTCGAACACCGAGTTGCCGCATTAAGCACAGCCTCCTCCTTAGCCCATTCACTCTCTCGAGGTGAATGTGTGGGAGAAGGACTATGATTCACTCTCTCAAGCAAAACCCATGTCGACCCAATACCACCGGCTATCAATTTAGTAGCCTTAGTTTTACGACCTCTCTCTCGAGCAAACCAAAAACACTAAGATGAAATCGTATTTGTAACTACAATCCCATTAATTTCATACACAACTACTAAAAGAAATCACATTTGAACAACAAATAAACCATCAACAAGCAAGACCCAACAGATAATCTAACCCATATTCACAAAATCACACCTCAAGAATTGGGGTTTTAGCTAGACATGTAAAAGAGATAAAAATTTATACCAATATCAGTTTCCATCAACTGGGTATGAAGAATTAAGTCTTCAAACACATCAAGAGTAGAGAATTTTCGAGATCCAAATCCAATTTCTTGGAGTTGAAACCCTTTGAATCTTCAAAGTTTTAGAACAAAGTCTCCAAAACCCTGTAAAACTTGAGACTAAACATATTCTAAGTCTGAATAAAACTTTTCTATGACTTGATACTAAGTTAACAATAAAATCAAGTATTTATAGTGTTTGAAAATTTGTGCTGCAGCGGATCACTTGGCAAAGTTAGTCGAGATCACTGATACACTCGGCGATCCGCCTTTTGGTCGATTTCATCACCTTCTTGCTTTAGCCTTCAACCTCTTAGCGCTTTGAGCCGGTGGGCGATATAGGACTGCTTCGTGGAACTACTCCGCAGCACGCCTACTGCTCCATTTCATCTCCAACTTGATGTTTTCCTTCGGGGCTCATCACACTGGAACAAAAGGCGATCTCCAGGACGATCAGTGACTCGCCAATTGGTCTCGGCGATCTTCAAGCCTTCATTTCTTTGTTCTTTTCAGCAGCTTTGTTCCTTCTTGCCAAGTAGTGTCCATGCTTTGCCTCAAACTCCAAATACCTAAAACTTAAGGATTTTGCATCAATATTGAGACAAATATGCATTTGAGGACTCTAATTCTTTCAAAATATAGCCCTAAATAAGTCCACAAAGTGGACTCATCAGCACCCCTAACTTAACCTTCTGCTTGTCCTCAAGTAAAACTCAAGTTCAATAGTTCTAAAAGGATGTCTCAAACAGTGCTACAAAAGACTCGATCATGTATGTACACAACATGACTTAATTTACTCATTTAAGAATCTATTATGTATCCAAAGATTCAAGTTGTGACACACCATTACCAAAGATTCTCAAGCTCGCAATGCTTGCTTAAAATGCTAGTTCAAGCTCAACAAAAGTATTAGCATGCCCTCACACAAAGGATGATTCCATTTGCACACATAAAGGTTTAATCATATAAAGCTTTAAAAACAAATGCAACGCTCACACTAAAAAAGAAGAACATTATGCATGCTTTCACCCATAGGTTTTCCCGTATTTTCCAATCGACATTTGTTTCAGCTCACTCAAGATCAAAAAGGTCTTTACAAGGCTTGTAATGGGGCTGAGTGCAAATGAATGATTATTTAGGCTTAGTAGCTTTCATCCTCATGAAATGTGGTGCGGACAACACTCCATTTGCTCTTTTTTTACAATTTTGTTTAGTGCTCATAAGTCATTCTATTATTCACTATCCATGGATTGTTTGGGAACCCCATTTCTTTTGTATTTTATTCCACAACTTTTCTTTTTCATTCTTTTCTTCTCTTTTTCTCTTTTTTTTTGTATGGAGGGGTTCCATTTTTCTCAAAATCATGGGTTAAAGGAGACTTTCCTTGCACTTCTTGACTTGTCCTTATCCTTTCACCACACCCCCAACTTAGGCTTTTGGCCTAAGTTGGCTATTCAATCAACCACAAATCAAGAGGATTATAGGTAGTGGATTAAGAGAGGTCTAGTTTTCATCAAGTTTCTTCCAAAGAAAGATAAGTCTCAAGGGGTGTGAAAAAGAGGTTCGCACACTCACAAGGTTGGTCACAAAATAGGTATATGTCAAATTGGCTCACACTCTTCAAAGTTGCCTAAAATCATATCAAGTTATAGCCTTAGTTAGTTGACCGTACCAACGGGGAAAATTCTAGGTGTTATGATGCATGGTTCACAGTAAGCTCGACCGAACTCACTAAATGGCTCAACGTGCTTTTTTTCAACCCAACTACTCAAATTCAACCCCGCAACCCCCAAAAATTAAATCAAACCATATACACATCAAATTAGCACCAGACCCACAACACCTAATATCCCGAAATACTCTGAATTTTCTCGGTTTTGCCAAAATTGACCAATCTATAATTTTTACCCTTTTAAAATGATGCAAATATCTCATTCATTTGGCAAATTAGATCGCTCGACATAAATTCGGGCTAGTCAGGCTTCACCCAATCATATTATACGATGAGCAATTAAATCCCCACAAAATTTAACTTAATTTAAAGCATGACAAGACGGGGTTTCAAACAATAAATGCATTACGACAAGAATGAAAAGATACAATCGCCAATCAAACATTCTAATCAATTAAGAGAGGCCCAACACACGGCAACAAGATATGATCACTTGCAAAAGAGTTCAAAATTCATAAAAATAATCTCGGGGTTCAAAAAACAAACCTTTTATGCCGATTACACATTATTTAGATGCTACGAGGCAAAGTAATCCGCTCCGAACACAATGTTGATGACCAAAATACGGAGATAAAGCAATAAATATGGAAAATACTACTCGGGTGAGAGATTGAGAGGTTAAAAAGTGAGGGAAAATAGAAGTAGTGGAAGCTTAACCTATTAGCTTTTAAATAAAACCATCCAGTTTTGTCCATTCGGCGACACGCCGATTAGTCACTTACCTTGCCGAGTTTTATAGGGCCTCCAGTTTATGTAGAGGTCCAAACGACAGACAATAGCGGGATCGCCAACCATTTCGGCGATTTGCCAATTAGATCTTCAGCTTGCCAATCTACACTTTTCAACACTTTCCTAATTTTAACCTACTAAATCAACACACCATTATTCTAACATAATATTTAAAAGCGATTAAACCTTGGGTTGCCTCCCTGGCAGCGGCGCCATTTTGATGTTTGAGGACATAATTAACTGACACTATTTCGGTTCAAGTGTTGGGATCGTTCCCACAGTGAGTGGTTTTGAGAATTAATAGAAAAATAAAATGTAGTTCTAATTAGTCATAGCTATAAACATTATCGAAGATAAACATATTAAATCTAAGGGGTGACGCAAGCGTCAATTATCAATGGGGGTTTGTATTATGCTAATAACAAAACAGTAAAAATATAAGAAAATGAGATAGGGAGACGGGATTCTTGGGATGTGATAGGAATACGAGATAAACTAGACTATCAGGTACATGCTTTTGATGGTAGATTGTTGAGTATTTGTGACTAGGCTAGACTATAGTGGGGGTAAATTTTCTCTCGAGCAACTTACCCCCAATCATCCCAGTTTCTCTCAAACACCGAGTTGCCGCATTAAGCACAACCTCCACCTTAGCCCATTCACTTTCTCGAGCTGAATGTATAGGAGAAGGACTAGGATTCACCCTCTCGAGCTGAATCCATATCGACCCAATACCACCGGCTATCAATTTAGTAGTCTTAGTTTTACGACCTCTCTCTCGAGCAAGCCAAAAACAATAAGATGAAATCATATTTGCAACTACAATCCCATTAAGTTCATACACAACTACTAAACGAAATCATATTTAAACAACAAATAAATCATCAACAAGCCATACCCAATAGATAATCTAATCCATATTCACAAAATCAAACCCCAAGAATTGGAATTTTAGCTAGACATGTAAAAGAGATAAAACTTTATACCAATATCAATTTCCATAGACTATGTATGAAGAATTAAGTCTTAAAACACGTCAAGGGTGAAGATTCTTCGAGACCTACATCCAATTTCTTGGAGTTGAAACCCTTTGAATCTTCAAGATTTTAGAACAAAGTCTCCAAAACCCTCTAAAACTTGCAATAGAAAATATTCTAAGTCTGAATAAAAATTGTCTATAACTTGATACTAAATTAACAATTAAAAAAGTATTTATAGTGTTTGAAAAATTGTGCTTTAGCGGATCACTCGGTGCAGGTAATCATGATCGCCGATACACTCGGCGATCCTCCTTTTGGTTGATTTCATCGCCTTCTTGCTTTAGCCTTCAGCCTCTTAGCGCTTTGAGTCATTGGGCGATATAGTAATGCTTTGCAGAACTACTCGGCGACACGCCAACTGCTCCATTTCATCACCAACTTGATCTTTCCCTTTAACACTCAGCACACTAGAACAAAAGGCGATCTCTAGGCCGATCGGTGACTCCCCAACTAGTGTCGGGGATCTTAAGGCCTTCATTTCTTCGTTCTTTTCAGCAGCCTTGTTCCTTCTTGCCAAGTAGTGTCCATGCTTCCCCTGAAACTCCAAATACCTTAAACTTAAGGATTTTACATCAATATTGAAACAAAATGTGCATTTGAGGACACTAATTCTATCAAAATATATCCCTAAATGAGTCCAATTTGTGGACTCATCAATGGTAGATCCCCAAAGGATTGAAGTAGTCAAGAATTTGGTTCGGCCTAGCTCTGTAAATGAAATTAGGAGTTTTATGGGGCTCGCCACCTACTTTCGTCGGTTTGAGAAGAATTTTCTTCTATCACCACGCATTTGACGAGGCTGACTAAAGAGGAGGTACCTTTCGAGTGGACTGACAAATGTGAAGAGAGCTTTCAAAAGCTCTAGACTCTTATCACCACTTCACCTATTTTGGCACTACCGGTGGAAGGTAAAGATTTCATTATTTATTGTGATGCTTCACATCTGGGCTCGGGTGTTGTGTTGATGCATGATAAGAATGTCATAGCTTATGTATCGCGGCAGTTGAAGGTCCATGAGCGAAATTACCTGACATATGATTTAGAGTTGGCAGAGGTAGTGTTTGCTCTCAAGATCTGGCTGCATAACCTTTATGGTGTCAAGTGTGAGGTATTTACTAACCACCGTAGCCTACAACATGTATTCTTTGAGAAGGACCTGAATCTGAGACAACGAAGGTGGATAGAGTTACTCAAGGATTATGATATAACCATCCAGTATCATCGGGGTAACGCTAATGTGGTGGAAGACGTATTAAATTGAAAGGAGGTTAGTATGGGTAGTATATCGTGCTTGAGTTTGTCCAAGCAGCCTTTGGCTAAGGAGATTCAGACCTAAAAGTCTAAGTTCATGCAGTTGGGCATCACAAAGAAAGGTGGGGTGTAAGCTAGCATTGAGGTTAGGCCCACATTCATGGAGGAGATCCAGGCCAAATAGTTTGAGGATGAGAGTTTGAATGAGCTCAGAAAGAAGACAATATCTCGTAAGGCATAAGATGTGACTCTTGATGCCTAGGGTATGCTTAGTTTTAAGGGAAGGATTTGTGTTCCCTGAGTGGATGACTTGATTCAGAAGATGTTGATAGAATCCCATGGTTTGCGGTATTCCATTAATCCAGGGGTGACTAAGATGTACCGAGATTTTAAATGACTTTATTGGTGGCCTGGCATGAAGAAAGACATACCTGAGTTGGTGGCTAAGTGCCAACACTGTCAACAAGTAAAGTATGATCACCAAAGGCCCGCAGGGTTGCTTCAGCGAATGCCAATTCTGTAATGAAACTGGGAAAAGATAGCTATGGATTTTTTGGTTGGGCTTCCCAAGACTTTGGAGAAGTTTAATTCCATTTGGGTAGTGGTTGACATTTTGACTAAGTTAGCCCCCTTCATTCCAGTCAGAGTAGACTATAATGCGCAGCAGTTGGCTAAGGTGTATGTGAAGGAGATAGTGAGGCTGCATAGACTGCCCCTTTCTATCATATTGGACTGTGGTACGCAGTTTACGTCCAAGTTTTGGGGAAAATCGCATGAGGAGTTGGGCACTCAACTCACTTTTAGAACAACCTTCCATCCACGGACGAACGGACAGTCAGAGAGAACTATTGAAGTTTTAGAGGACATGTTGAGGGAATGTGTGATTGACTTTGGAGAGAATTAGGATAAGTTCTTACCTTTATGTGAGTTCTCCTATAATAACAATTACCACTCCAACATAAACATGGCCCAGTTCAAGGCACTTTATGGGAGGGGATGTAGATCACCCGTAGGATGGTTTGAGGTTGGAGATGTGAAACCTTTAGGGGTTGATTTGGTGAAAGATGCTCAGGATAAAGTAATAACCATCCAAGCTAAGCTTCTAGCAGCCCAGAACCGACAGAAACAGTATGCAGACCGTAAGGTAAGAAAGATGGCATTTCAGGTCGGTGAACAAGTTCTTCTTAAAGTGTCACCCATAAAAGTGGTGATAAGAATCTGCAAGAAGGGCAAGCTTAGTCCTCGATACATTGGACTATTTGAGATTCTTGAATGTGTAAGACTAATGGCTTATAGGTTGGTCTTACTTCCCAGCTTATCTGGAGTTCATCTAGTGTTTCTTGTGTCCATGTAGAAGAAGTATCCTGGGGATGAGGATTACATCATAAAATGGGACTCAGTTTTGTTAGACAAAGACCTTCAGTATGAGGAGGAACAGGTTGCAATTCTTGATCACGATATCCAGAAGGTGAGGACCAAGGAGATAACATCTGTGAAAGTTCAATGGATGCATTGTCCGGTTGAGAAAGCTACTTGGTAAATCAAGAAGGACATACGAGACAAGTATCCCCAGTTATTCAACAATTCAGCTACTAGTCCAACCTTACTTTAGTCAGTTTTTCCTAGTTTATCACTCGGGGACGAGTGATGGGTTAATTGATATCTATTGTAACGACCTATTCTCGTCGTTATGGAAAATCCAGTGGGGAATGAAATTTGCCAGAAATTTTTTGAGGGAATTCCTAGCCTAGTCTAGATTTGGATGAAATCTAAGTCAGGTGAGGTCTAGGGAAATTTTTTAATGAATGAGAGAGTTAATTATGAATTTTATCACATGAGTGGATCGACAAGACATTAGAGAGCCCGTACAGCTTTACCAAATCGAATTCGGGTGAGTAGAACTCCTGAAACTGATCTTAGCGTGGACGAGTAATTTTTAAATGTCAAGGGTGGAAGGTGTGTTGTGAAATGGGAGTTTGGAACACAAATTTTGACTTTCTATCTCCGTGCAAGCCGCTGGGGTTAGATTAATCCTGCTAGGGTGGGGCCGCTGTGGCGGGTTTGGTCCCGCTATGGCGGGCCAGTCATGAATTAAATCAGGTAAAACCCTTTGCTCTTGAGTGCTAAGAGACAACCCAAGTCAAGTTCTTGACATTTTTCCACCACTTCTAGCGTGAAAGGTAAGATTATTACTCCCCTAACCTATTTTTTGATCCGTAGAACTTAGATTATTGGGTAATTATCATTAGCGGAGGGTTTTGGCCTGGAGTTAATGGTGGGAAAAGCCCTAATTAAACATTAGGATCTTGGGTTTGGCGATGGATAGATAGATTGATTATTATCTACGTAAATTAGGCCTTGTTTATTGATCTTTGCGTTGATTGATTTTTTTAGACCAAGAAAAAGCTGAAGAAATCCGAAAAGGGAAGGCTCAAGTGTCTTACGAGGATTCAAGCTCTGTTTCTAGGTAGGTGATGGTTTGATTTCTTGTTTGTGTGATATATGTCGGTAATTGTTTCATTGTATACATGTATGTATGTAAATGAGGCAATGTAGATCAAACCTAATGAAAATGAGTATGAATGAACAATTGCATGCCATGGACCTAATATTTGATTGTATGATTATGAGTAATGTTCATAATGGGTATGATTATGATTGTGGTTATGCTGATTGGATCGGGTGTCACGTTCCAACACATATATTGGATCTGGTGTCACGTTTGCACACATATATTGGATCAGGTGTCACGTTCCGACACATATATTGGATCGGGTGTCGCGTTCCGACACATATATTGGATAGAGTGTCACGTTGAGACACATATATTGGATCGAGTGTCACGTTCCGACACACTAACAATTTGGGTGTGGGTTTTATGAGAGGACCATTGTGATTATTACATTCATGTCTAATTTTCATTAATATCAGAAAATGTATGTTGCTCTTGAAATGATAAGTGACCTAGGTATTCTATATATGCGTGCTTACTGTGTTGTAACTTCTTGCCTATGTTTCGCTTACCGGAATAGCCATGTGATATTACCAGAACAATCTGGTTGTGTACTGATATTGCACTTGCTCATTCTTTGTTGAGTATAGGTGATGAGTCCTTAATTTGGACTCATTTAGGGCCTTGTTTATATAGATTTAGTGTACTCAAATGCTTATTTTGTGCCAATAACTGATTTTAAATCCTTGATTTTCACATATATGGATTGAGGAACAAAACTAGGAAATAAATGGGCAACACAAGCTGAAAAAGAGAGAGAAAAAACAAGCCTAATGTTCGCGGAAATAACTCGGCGGATCGCCAAGTTCCCCCCTATTGCCTAAACTTACAAAACACTGGGCCTAAAATACGAAGAACTTCGGCGAACAAAATTTCCATTCGGCGTGTCACTAACTACATCGGCAAAGGAAAACCATGTCGCCGAAAGTACTGATGGAGATCCAGATAAATGTAGTTGGGCGAGCTAAAAGACAAAAGGGCACATCGCAGAATGGAACGGCGATCCCAACCTAGATCGCCGTTCCATTACAGTGGTTAGACAAGGAAGATGTGAAGAAAGAAGGATAGACGAAAGGACGATCGGCAAATCCCCGAATGGTCGGCGAATCCTGACTTTCCTCACCTATTGGTTCCAAAAAGCCATACCTCATATTAGTATAAATTGATTTTTGGAAGAGAGAGAAATTATTCAGAAATTGTGAGGAACATAGGCAAAGAGGGCAAAAACACTGCTATTGTTGATTTTTAGTAATTTTTGCTAAATTTATAATTGGGTATTGTAATAGAGTGAAGATTCTTCATAGTAAACTTTTGATTTTCAAATACCTAGCTATGGAGCTGTAGCAGGCATCGAATTTCGTCTTTTTCCAAAGATTGGCTAAAACCCCAATCTTGGGGGTTTGACTATGTAACCCATTGTTGTGTTCAATTTAATGGATGCTAGTATTTATTGATTTCCAATGTTAATTTGAAGTGGGTCAGAGTTATTAATGTGGTTTACTTTTATATTGCATGTCTATTGCAATAAACTTCAGGGTTTTACACTTGCTTGAGAAAGAAGTGTAGAGCTAAGGTAGTATCTTGGCATCCATAGTTAGTGAGTCTTGACGGCTTCAGCTTGACAAAGTGAAACCCAAGTTCCATCCTTTGTATCTATCTAGATAAAGTAGATTTGATGAGATTGTGGGATGATCGTCTGTTGGTATGAATTGAGGTTCGAAAGAACTCAGTGGAAATAAGGTATTTGTTCGAGAGAAAAGTGCATTATCTAAAGTCCACTTTACCCATAATAAATAGACACGGTTGGTTAGTGATTTGCACCCGTTGAATTGAATCCAACATTTGGTTACTCAATCCCCCAAGCATTGCCTCCTTATTTGATTGTCCCTTAATGATTGTTGAAGTGGTTTGCTAGTTTCACAATTTTTCACTTGGATTAGTTACGACGTCTTTGAGTTTTGTTCATAGATTCCTCAAAGCTTAATTTTTCAGCTGCATAAGTCACTGTCAAAATTTCATAATTGAATTCAAAAGAAAGCTACTCCCTGTGGGATTCGATCCCAACTCATTTAGTTGGGTTATATACTGATTTAACGATTGTTGACATTTAGAATTGGATGAAGTGTTTTTGAAACGTTAATCAAAATGGTGTCGTTGCTGGGGAGTAGCGTTGTTTAGAGTTCTTTTATCAAAATTTAACTTGTGAAATTGTCTGCTCTAGTTGATTTAATTTAGGTTGTCTTGTTTTCATGTTGGTTGTGCTGACCTTAGTAAAAATGAGTGAAGCAGAGATGGATGGTAGCCAAGTAGGTCACCAAGATGATGTTGATGATGTTAATTGTGTGCACAATCCAATCCAAGTGGGTTGAATTGGTGCAATCTGCATACCGTTAGCTGAAAAGGAAGCTACATTAGATGTCACAAGCACAACTCTTCATCTCCACCAAATGTAGGGATTCTATGGAGGGTTGCCTCCTTAAGACCCACATCAGCATATGAGAAATTTTGTAGATATTTGCAACCCGTTTTCATTCAAGAATGTGTCAAAAGAATCAATTCGGCTCACGCTATTTCCACTATCTCTGACAAGGGAGGATAACAAATGGTTGGCTGAGTTACCAATGAATTCTATCACATCGTGGGATGAGCTCACCACAACATTCAATACAAGGTTCTTTCCTCCGTCGAGGATGATAAAACACAGAGATAACATTCAAGGTTTCAAGCGATTGTAGGGTGGACCCATCCATGAAATGTGGTTGAGGTTTAAGAAACTCCTATTTCAATGCCCAACTCATGGGCTACCAAACGATTTGCTACTCCAATATTTTTTCCGGAGTCGCGATTCGGTAAAAAAAGGAGTGGCTGATCAATTGGTTCGAGGGGGAATAATGTTGCAATTATTTGAGGTGTCTTCATTTCTTCTTGATGACATGACAAAAATAAATCAAGCTTCATACAGTCAAGAAGATCAAGTTTCCCCTTTTTTTTTAGAACGACTCAAGAGCAACTTGATAAGGAAAGATAAAGGGATGAGAACATCAAGAAGATGTAGGCCCAAATGGAGCTACTACAAGAGCATTTGTTAGAGAATGTGAAAAACCCCAAGGGAACAAGTGGAGTTTTTAGAGTTGAGAAGGGTTCTTCCTTAGGTTATCCAAAGCTGGGGGAGAATCAAAGTTGGAATTTCAAGAGATATGAGGAGGGTTTCCACCCACGCTATGTACAGCGAGGTGGGAATCAAGGTTGGACCTCTCACAAAGAGGAAGAGCAAAGAAGATACTATCAAGAATGGGCTGAGCAAAGTGATTATTGGAGAAGAGAGGATGATCATGAATAAGACCACACTCAATCGAGTGAGATCCCACAGTCGAAAGGGAGTACAAGTAGTCCCTAGGTGAATGATTTGCTGTCACACATTCTTGACAAAGTTGAAGGTTCAGATGATTTGATAAAAGGGATGAAAGGCAATTTTTCGTCATTAAACAATAGAGTGAACTCTCACGCGAATGCAATTAAGATACTTGAAGGTCAGTTGAGTTTACCTTCAACACAGTTGAAACCAAATATGACGAGGGAAAATGGTGATAGAGGTCTAGTTGTGGTCACACGTAGTGGAAAGGTAGCGGTAGGTGATTTGATGGAAAATGACGAAGCTCAACTTCATGAAGAAGACAAATGTATGGAGGAAGAAGAAATACTTATTCATCAAAGCATCGCCAGAGGGTCACAAAAAGATGTGAAAGAAAACAATCCAATCCCAAAAATGGTGCATCCTCTACCCAAAATACCTCTTCCATTTCCCCAACGCCTCAAGAAGAAGAATGAGGATAGGAAGTTCAAGAAATATTTTTTGGTGTTCAACACATTAAAGATTAATCTCCCTCTAGTGGAGGCATTTTTTTAAATGTCAGGTTATGCCAAGTATATGAAGGAGTTACTCACCAAAAAAAACTTGAACTTTGAAACAATCGAAGTTTCTCATAGTTGAAGTGCAATTATGACTAAGGAGCTGGTAAAAAAAAAAGATCCCGGAGCATTCACCATCCCTTGCACCATCGGTATGCTCCAATTTTCCAAGGCCCTATATGATTTAGGAGCAAGCATCAACCTAATGTCATACATAATCTACAAACAACTTTAGTTGGGTGAACCGAAATCCACAACAATGTGCATAATTGATTTTGTCATTCCTTTTGACATCACATCAGTTCGTTAGGTCACTTTTTCGCATTTCTCATCCTTTTATTTTATTTTGATGTAGTGTTGTTGCTTTATTTGTAATTCTATTTAATTGATATGAGCATGGGTTTATCTTGTAATGAAAATAGTTTTTTGAAGTAATTATAATTTTTGCTGCCTCTCACTATGCTTTTTTTTTTTTATCACTATACTCTTATTTTATTTTTTCCTTTTTCTTCTAGGTATCTAAAAGGACCAAAATTATTTCTTTCCGGCGTGAATACTCCAGTAGGTCAAATTAATAACAATTTGGCATGTTAAAGAAGTAAAACCTAAATACTAGTAAGCTGCAAAATTCCTTCATGCTTTCTCGATCCTTTTGTATGTAGCTTTTTTTCTATAAAGTTTTAAGGTTCTTGTATTCTAGTAAGAGCATGTTTCTTGTAATCAAGTTCCCAACATAGTTTTTGGTGAATTTAAAGTGAAAAGACAACATTGATAATTATTTACTTGAAGAATAAACTCATAAATATACTGGCTATCTTCTTATGGACCAATATTAAATTTAAGCAAAGAAATATGTATGTATTACCATCAACACAAATTTAAATAAATTATATTATTTTACCCTATATTATGTTGAGCATTATTGCTATTATATCAAGTTTCTAACTACATAAATCACCCACAAAAGAAACTTCCTAGAGTTAGAGCTTGCAAGAGTATGAATGATATATATAGTTAGAGCTTGCACGAGTATGAATGATATATATATATATATATATATATATATATATATATATATATATATATATTAAAGTGGGAGAGTCCTAACTTCA